>CM076579.1:386160431-386408521 GCA_034641835.2 Pinus albicaulis | reverse complement strand
CCCTAAACCAATGGTTACAAAACTCAACTTTAATAAAAGAATTGTTATTTTTGAAGACTTTTATAATTAATTTTTTTTCCTTTAATTTTATAATTTGTTTTCCACAATTTCATTTTACTTATTAAATTCCTAATTATTAAAATCAAGTCAATATAAACTTTATAATTATTTTTCTTTTTCTCCACTTTCTCATTCCACACAAAATTCCTATCCCACTAAAATCAACTCAACATATTAAAAAAAACTTAAAAATACATTATAGTTTATTTTATCAAAATTTTCTTTTCTCTCCTCTTTTTTAACTAAATTTCCGCTTTACGTCTCCATCACCATCTTTTAATTTACAGAAATTACTTTCTAACTTGAACTCATAGGGTTTGAAGGACGATATAGTTATTCCATTATTTATTGTATATTTAATCAAATTCATTGCATTAAGTATTATATCGGTACAAGGAAAGTGGTAAGACTAGATGAGTGGAAGACTAAACGAGAGAGTCTTTGTGAGGGGTTGATTGTCTCTGAATAAAAGTAAATATTTCATTCAAAGTGGTTTGGACATGGGTTGTAATGATTTCTGATAGGGGGAATAATAATGGGCTGGTTACATACTTCGCAATGGAAACAAAGAAAAAGAGCTTGTTAAAAATTTTAAAATTTATGATAAAGAGAAAGATCAATCATTTACCAATTATTAATAATTAAAAATGAAACATATAAATTTTAAAATGTTTTTCCAATAATGGTAATTATTGTTATATTTAATAAGTAAAAAAAATAGTGTGATTTGATATGTATTATTATAAAATGTGTAAACTTTATAATTATATTTAATAAGGGAAAGAAAAGATAATGTGATTTGATATCCATTATTTAAAATGTGTAAATTTTATTCAAGGAGATGCTTTTAATATTTAAGGTGATAATAAATTAAAGATCAATCATTTACCAATTATTAATAATTAAAAATGAAACATATAAATTTTAAAATGTTTTTCCAATAATGGTAATTATTGTTATATTTAATAAGTAAAAAAAATAGTGTGATTTGATATGTATTATTATAAAATGTGTAAATTTTATAATTATATTTAATAAGGGAAAGAAAAGATAATGTGATTTGATATCCATTATTCTAAAATGTGTAAATTTTATTCAAGGAGATGCTTTTAATATTTAAGGTCATAATAAATTAAAGAAAATAATATTTTCTTATTTTTAATTATAATTTTTTAAAAGAAATTCATGATAATTTATAAATTGTTGAAAACAAAAATCATGAGAAATTATAAGAAGTAGTAATTTATTTTTAGAGTAGTATGGATGAAGATGTGAGAGGAAATTATGTGAAATAAGATCATTTATTATATGTTTGTATATATTTGGAAGAATAATCTATAATTATATATTTAAATAGAAGATAGACATATGACATATTGTACAAATGTTTTATTCTAGGTGATGAAGAAAAATTGGACGGTTAGGCCAAGGCTTCTAAGCCCATTCAACCAACATAGATGATTGAAAATATTTGAAGCAAAACTTATAAATCTGAAACATGAATTAGGTTATGCTCCCCTGTGTTGTTTATAACACACTAGAACATAGGAAATGCATTGTGAAAGGACTCCAAGTCAGCCTAAGGCTCCCACAATGTGCCACTACAAGTGCCTTAGAATGTCATTAGTACCCATGGATGATACCCTCATCGTTAATCTATGTCATCAATACTCGTGGATGGTACCCCCATGGTCAATCCCCGAATGTGGTGAGTCAATGCATGTAATGTTGGCGTGAAGGCGTCTAGACCCAGGTTCAGAGATGGTTGTGCGAACCAACAAAACCCTCTATTACCGTCCCTTTTGACAATGATCTGTTGCGCAGGCCAAAGTCTCACCCGAGGAACTATTAGGGGATGCTAGAACCATGTTTCTGCATCAAGAGGGACTATGGAGTGTGGCCTTAGGTTTTATCTTCACTTAAGACTTATTCATAGCTTTGCAGAACCAATATGATTAATATATAGACATTGTTCAACAATTCTACTTAACTAGTTTCCACACTGCGCGATTCTATTTTATTATGCCTTAATCATCATATTAAACCATATTCATGACTTCACAAAGAAAATACAAATACAATCCCCGATCTATCACAGATAAGCTCAAAACATAGATAAAGAAAAAATATAGGTAAAGACACATATATGTCTTCAAAGCCTTCTATTATCAGTTCATATCTTCTCAATACAATAATTTCTCCTCTACGCACACAGTTGCAGGAGTCTGTGCACTCAGCTGCAGAATTTATGAGGTCTCCATGCACTTAATTGCAACAGCCTTCTCTTTCACGCAATACAATAGAATACAACCTCTAATTCAGATCTACCATTACATCCATATGCATTCTATATCCTTACACTCACTACAATGACTCCTTATATAGCTAACTCTTTTACAATACCATGGTCCTAAAACTATGGGCAGAGTTCAAAGTTCTCAAAATATTCCCTTCCCTTTACAAAATAAGGGACTTTGACCTGTCCCAAAGCCCTTAAGGCTCTAAAAAATCTATGCACAGAACACTCTACTCCTCAAAATGCAGATTCTTTACAAAAAAATTGATCTAAGGGTACCTTGTCCAACAGGCCCCCAACACAAAGATGTGACTCGTCTCGATTCACTTAGTCTGTGCGCCCTGAGTTTTCTCTTTGATGTTTCTCAATGCATCCTTCAGTTGCTGGATTGTCTCAGCCCACATCTTCTCTTCTTCACGCACTTCAATCAGTAGCTTCTTTGTGGCTGGCCCAACTGTCTTCTGAGCAAATTAATTTTGCGTCTGGCATAGTGCATTCATCTGGGTATCCATAGTCTATGACAGCTGACTAGCTTTGGCTTCCCACGACTACATTATGGCAGTGATAATATGTTCCTTTCTTTTCATCTCATCAATCTATCCTTGCGGAAACTTTCCCTCTTGCAGAAAGGCATAATGTTGTGTTAGTGCTAAGGTCTACACTGTAACCTTGATGTGATCAAATTGTTCTGAATTTTCCTGGATTTCTACTTCGATTTTCTACACATGGGGGTCCTCTTGCAATGAGGCCCAAACTTCCATAACGTCTTCAAATATTTTGTTGCAATATTGAACTGTGGTATCAATTTTAGCAATGGCAACCTTAATATTCGCTTCGTGTTGCTCCCGAACCTCTGGTGGAGTAGAGGGTTGCAATCTCATCTGTAGCTCAACGATATGCATTTTAAGGTCAAGCTTGACCTTATCAACCTCAGCCTCGGATTCGTTGACTGCCATCACGATCAATTCAAGATTTTCTTCTAGCGATGGTACAACTTAAATCTGCATATTAGGAAGTTCATTGCAAACCTTGTTGATGGCTTCCTCCATCTTCTGCATGTGTGCAACTTCCTCATCTCATTCCTCCACGACCTGCTGGTTTTCCTTCGCCATTTTCTTCATCTTCTACTTGACGTCATGGATAACCAATGGTGCGTGCTACTCATGGATTGACAATTTGTCTGTAACACCATTATGGAAGTCATGCAGCCCTTTTAAAGGGAGTGAAATGAGTTTCAATCTCCTATTCTTCGATTTCCATCCATGCATTTGAGTCTCAGCAGTGTCGAAATGTAGGGCTCCTACAAGGATCTGTACAACTCAAATGTCAGTAGTTATTTCCATCTCCAAACATGTTGTATTCACACTTGCTATTTCCTCGCTTTCTTGATCCACGCTCGCTTAAAAAACGCTCACTTGGGCTATGCTCGCTTGAACTGCGCTTTTCTGCACCTGTAATTCTTTGACGACCTTGTTGACCTCTACCAATATACCCTTGTATTGGTCCTCAATATTTCTCCAAATATGCTCGGTGACATGCCAGACAATATCACCAATCTCGTTGAAGTCCCCCTCAGTGAGGACCATTGACTTTTCTCCAACAAACTTATCTGATTTCAGCTTTAAAGTGCACCTCATGTATCAAGTTTCTATCTTCTCTTAAGGATGTAAGGGGAGGTGGGGACTGCTATATCTATAAACATGTCGGTGCCACCCAGATAATTACCTCCTCCTGCCTCCTGGCCATCCTTTTCTATCTCTGATTCTACCTCTTTCTCAGCTTCCTTATCGGTCTCAAAGGTGACCTTCTTAGGTTGCTTCCTAGTGTATTACTTGCTAGTCTGCATACTTGAGGTCCCTTCCTTCGTGCCACCAGTACCTGCATGTTCTGTCTCCACCCCTTTTGTGGAAGGAACTATCCAGTCACTTGGCCACTAACTGACAATGCGAATGATGTCATCCTCGGTCACTAATTACAAAATCTCACACCATACCTCTGCAAGTTCCTTCTTCGCAAAAATATGTACATGGTGAAAATCTGCCTTAAACTCAGTAATATATCGATATTATTCAATTATACGTGGTGATATCCTTGGCTTTTGAGTGATCACCATGTGCAAAACCATCTCAAAACCCACCCAAAATAACTTATTCTCCATTGCACATGTGGGTTCCTGTGAATTCAAAAGCGAGGCATACCCCGCAGCCTAGAATATGTCCGGGTCCACAATGGGGAACTGTGACTCATCAGGCTCTTTCCCCACCATTAGTGCAATCAAGAGCAATAGCCATGCATAGTGGAATTGATTGCCTTCCTCCTGAGCTTCTCTGCAATCATCCAAAAACTCTTTGCATAAATACCTAGCCCAGTTGAACTTGACTCCTTTGTTGCACGATGCATCCAAAGAAACTATATGCGATGATACTTCCTTTGCGCGACACTTTTGCATGATCTTCCCTGCTATAATATTTCCAGAAAATCACACTGACTTATCCTTAATGGAGTTAATAGCATACCCCTAGGATCCCTTTTGTTGGGGTCCTGTGTTTTGATAGTTTGGAAAATCAAAAGACAAGGAAAAATCAAACCAATCTTTAGAGTTCTAGGATCTAGTCCTCCTGTTTTCAGAGAGGGATCTCTCAAATCTATTTATTTGCAAAGGTTTATCTTGTTTGCTTTGGGTATTGGTTTTAGACTAGTTATTAAGTGCAAGTGTTTGTTTGTTTGTTTGGTTGAAGGACATAGCAGAACATGAAAGGTCTAGGAAAGATAGATAGAAAGGGGAAATGCTAGATTCATTGGGCAATGGAGTCAAAAAGAGGTTATGACAAACTAATCAATGGATATGGGATGACAAAGGGAAATCTAACTTGGCCACAGGATCCTTTGGTTTTGTGAATGAGATGAACATCAATGATTTGGAAAGAGAGTTTGAATTCTCAACAAAGGGAATTTGAAGGCATAACTTGAAAAATAAAGAGGTATTTGATAGACAGGGCTAACCATAAATTATATAAACCACACTTTAAGCAAATGATGACTTCAAAACAAATTTTAAAATGAAATCTAAGATTCGGGAGCACATCCTATTTCCTCAAAGATTTTATTTCAAATGAATTAGAAAACATAAAAGATTCACCGATAATTGTAGTCATAGAAGAGGGAACACCTAAAAACATCTATGATCACAACTATAAAGACCTTCAAAACAATTGTTCAAGCAAGGACAAAGGGCATGATCAAAAGAGACCTCCTTGGCTAACTTAAAACAATGGTACTTCGAAGGGAGACTTCAATTACAACTTTCAAGTGGCAGCAGACAAGCAGAGAAAACCATAAATCATGCTGAAACCAACTATTTGAACTATTAGAGAAATAAACAAGCATGAGGACTAAAGAGAGAGATTGAAGACTCTAAAATACCTCAGCAGAAGAAAACATGAAATAGTGAAGGATGAACAGGCCTGAGGTGCTTCTAGGAGTCATTTCTTAGCCTAAAACCTTCATCCTACTGTAGTAAGAATTTATGGAACAAAATGAAAATGGGAGAAAACATTAAAAAGTTCAGAATACTTCACCAATAGCCAAGCTCATGGATCCAATGATAGAGCCTTCTCAAGAAAAAGAATGCAACAACATCATCAGGCTTTCAAGGCTTCAATTTCTTCCTCAACTTCGGAAAAACTATGTATTATTTCAGAGAGTTTCAGTATTACAACTAGTGAACAATCAACCAACCCATATCTCATCTTCTTCAGAAGTATTTATAGAAGAAATGAGGAGGTGGAAGAGTTTTTAGGATTTAAGTGTAATAAACTCTACACTAAATGCAACTCCTAGCCTTGAAAACCATGCAAGGCCTAAGACAGGAGAGCATTGAATTATGATTTTGTTCTATATACTCTGTTTCTGCTATTTTTAGGCTTAATGGGCAAAAAGATTGACTTTGAGGCTTACTTATCCTTTACAATAACTTCACTGACAGTTTTAGAATTTGTTTTTTCTTTGGCAATAACTTTTCAGGTGTCTTTATGAAAATATCTTCTGTTTAGGCAATAAGTAGGCCTTCTTTTGATTTATTAGGGCTACAGGTGGCTCTTTAGTAACTGGGGATTCAATTAGCCTCTTTGATGTAGCTCCGAGGTGTCCTTGGACTGATATTTTCCTTTTTTTTTCCTAAAACACCTTTAATCTGTCTTTGATCTATGTTTTAGGCCTGATTAGGAAATAATCTTTGTCTTCTGGTCTTCATACTGTCTTCATCTGCATGGATTAGGCTTTTGATTTCTGAGCTTATGCCTTAATCCCTCAAAACTGTGTCAAAAACCTTTAATCCTTGATTTCTGCTTTGATTTTATCCTTTGACACTGATACTCTTCATTTCTGATGTTTACTGAGTTTTGCTATGATTCGCAGACGCAAAGAGGGCTTTATGACTTCACAAATGCTCATGAGGCATGGAGAAATCATCATTGGAACCCTGTAAATTCCCTTTTCATGTGAATAATTTTCTTGGGGATCGTCATCCTTGGTCATTCATTTCTTTTTAAAACAATGGAAAAAACCTTTAAAACCTGCAAAAAATGAACAAAGTAATGAAAAATTTGGTGAAAATAGGTTTAGACAGTTTTGGGCGCGAGATTAAATCATAACCGTTGGATGAAATCGACCAATGGTTAGGATTTCTTGCTGGGGTTGATGGGGAGGCGGTCGGATGAAATTAGGGTCAGATTAAGTCCAGGCCATTGATCTGGGTTGATCAACGACTGAGATCAATCAGGAATTTTATAATGCAGAGGAGGAAAAATGGGAGAAAATGTAACAAAACAGGGAAAAAACCTTTGGCAGAAGCAAAATGGGGTTGAAATGGAGTTTGGGTACAACTTTGAATGAGAACCATTAGATGAGGGCATCCAATTGTGGAGATTGCCCGATAAGTTCTTTAGGCGGGTGGACAGAGGCAGATGTATTGAGATGAGGATACGATCTGAGCCATCGGATGTTATGAAATGGACGGTGGAGATTTCGTGATGAAGTACTTTGGAGCAAAGGGGAAGGGTGAATGAAATGGTGGTCGCGTTAAGTGAGAGCTGTCCGATCAAATGGATCAACGACCAGGATTAAATGAAAAAACACACTGTGAAAAGGGTGGTAAGGTGGAAAACAACTGGTGGTATTCGTGCGGCATTGGAGCGGTTTCAAAATTTTCCCAAAAAAACGTGATATGGGTCTGCGCTTGACACGTGTATTTTTAATACCACCCATTTCACATAATTTTTTGGCATTAACCTTCAGGCGCAAAATTATGCGAAACAGGTTTCTAGCCGTCAGATTAGAGGCTAGAGATCCGACGGTGTGGATTGTGCGCGATGGAGGGCAAGATGCACAACAGAAAAGGTAGGCAAGGTCAAAGGTGGTTTATATCCTGACCGTTGGATCTCAGAAATGGACGATCGAGATCTGTCGAGGGGGAGATATGAAAAGGGCAGGGTGTGAAGAGTGGACGTAATGTGGACCGTTGGATTAGAGGAAGTCAACGGTGAAGATTTGATCGCAATGTCAGAATGGTGGAGGATTAGGCGATGGATGGGCACGACGCGATGAAACACTGGCCATCGGATCTGGCAGAATGAACAGTTAGGATTTAATCACATCATAGAAAGGAAAAGGGGCTAAAACACCAGGGCTTTTAACATTGTTACCGATGAAATAGGTAACCTGACCTCAAAACGGGAACTCTAACCCAAAAAGACTCAAAAAACATGAAAAAACACCCCAAAAACAAAAAAAAAGTATTCCAGAACGCACTTGGTTTTTTTTTAAGGTCAAATTTCAACATTTTGTAAAATTATGCTAGAAACAAAATTGTTTCTTGAAAAAAGGATTGAAAAAACACTCTCAAAACAAAACCAGTTGATGCTGGAATAACAAAAAAAACAATTGTGTCATATTTTTGACATTTTTAAAAATAGAAATAACATTTTTTAATTTTTAAAATTCAAACATTAAAAAAAACCTAAAATTTAAGAAAAAAAAATCAATTTAAAAAATAAAAACATTTTAAACCTTAAAATTTATAAATATTTAGGAATAAAAAAATAAAAATTAAAACAAAATAAAAATTTTAATTCAAACATTAAAAAAAACCTAAAATTTAAGAAAAAAAACAAAATAAAAATATTAAATTAAAAAAAAAAAAAAGTTAAAAAAGGAAAGAAATTATAAAAAATAAAATATGGAAATTAAATTTAAAAAAAGAAAAAGAAAATGTTTATTAAATTAGAAAAAAAAAAAAATTAAAAAAAAATTAAATTTAAAGAAATATATTAAATTTTAATAAATTTAAAACTTAAAAAAAAAATTAAAAAAAAAAAACATTATTGAAATTAAAAGTAAAAAAACGAAAAATTAATTAAAAATAAAAAATGAAAAATAAAATACAATAAAAATATTAAATTTAAAAAAATATATATTAAAAAAACAAATAGATTTTAAAAAATAAATCAAATTTAAATTATAAAAAATAATATATATATATATATATATATATATATATATATATATATATATATATATATATATATATATATATATGAACTTAAATTAAAAATATATATATTAGATTTTATTAAATTTAAAAAAAATACTAAATTTTAATAATAAATGAATAAACAAACAAATTTTAAATATAAAGAAAAAAAAAAAATTTGTTAAAAAACTTTTTAAAATCAATTAAAATTGAAAAATTGAAAAAAATAAATTAAAAAATAAAATATTAAATAAAAAATAAAATAAAAAACAAATTAATTTGAAAATACTAAGCTTAATTATAAAAAAATATATATATAATTTTAAATACAGAATTTTAATTGAAATATAAAAATATAAAAATTTTATGTAATTAAAAAAATATAAATTAAAAAAAGTATTAAATTCAAATAAATTAAAAAAAAAAATACAAAATTTACTAAATTTTAAAAAATAAAATGAAAAAACTAAACATAAAATTTAATAATAAAAAAATATATATATGAAAAATTTATAAAAGAAAATCAATTAAATAAAAAAAAATACAAAATTTAATAAATTTTTTTAACAAAATTTAGAAAAAAAAAATTTAAAAACAAAAAAAATGAATAAAATTAAAAAAAAATTAAAAAAACAAAAAAAATTAAAACAGATTAAATTTCAAATATAAAAATAAGTTTAAAAAAAAAAAAATTGAATTTAAAAATTTTTTTTTAAAAAAAATTATTAAAAATTAAAAAAATAAAAAAATAAAAAATAAAAAATTTGATCGTGGTGGCGCCACCAATCGGCCTCCCGCCCAGCGGTTGGCCTCCCGCCCAGGTGGCAGTGGAGGCCGACCGCTGGGCTGGAGGCCGATTCCGAGAATCGCCCTCCTGGGGCGGGAGGCTGATTCTGGGAATCGCCCTCCCGCGGCGGGAGGCCGATTCCGGGAATCGGCCTCCCGCCGCAGGAGGGCGATTCCCGGAATCGACCTCTCGCGCGACGATAGGGCGATTCTCGGAATTGGCCTCCCGCTGCGGGAGAGCGATTCCCGGAATCGGCCTTAGGGCGATTCCCAGAATCGGCCTCAGGGCGATTCCCAGAATCGGCCTCCCACGCCGCGGCAGGGCGATTCCCGGAATCAGCTTCAGGGCGATTCCCGGAATCGACCTCCCACCGCGGGAGGGCGATTCCCAGAATCGGCCTCCCGCCGCGGGAGGGTGATTCTCGGAATCGGCCTCCGCCGCCACCTGGGCGGGAAGCCGATTGGCGGCGCCACCATGATCAATTTTTTTTTTTTTTTAATATATTTTTTTTAATTTGATTTTTTTTTTTAAATTCAAAAAATTTAAAATTATTTGTTTTTCAATTCAAATTTTTTATTTTAAATTTAAATTGTTTAAATTTTTTAATTTTTTTTAATTTTGTTTTTAAATTTAATATTTTAGATTAATTATTTTTTAAAATTTAAAATTTATTTATTAAATTTATTAAATTTTAATTTAATTTAAATTTTTTTTTTTTATCTTTTAGTTTATTTAGTTTTTCATTTTTAAAATTTATAAATGGTTTCATTTAAAAAAAAAGAAGTAAATTTATGGATATTTGTTTTTTAATTATTTGCAGGTGGTTTTTTTCATTTTTTTTGTTTTTTTAATGATAGTGTTTTTTTATTTTAATTCTTTTATTTTAATTTTCTTTTTCAATTTTAAATTTTGTTTTTTTTTTTAATTTGTTTTTTTTTTTTTGTTAATTTTAAAATTTGTATTTTTTTTTCTTCTTCTTATTATTATTATTTTAATTTTAATTTTTTCTTTTTTGTATTTTATTTTTTTTATCTAAATTTTAATTTTGTAATTTAAATTATTTTTAAATTTTCTATTTAATTTTTTTTTTTTAAATTATATAGTTTTTTTTTAATAACTTAGAAAAAAATGTTTTTGATGTTTTTTTTTTAATTTTTATTTATTTTCTTTAAATTGTGTGTTTTTTTTCAAATTTTGTCATTTCTTTCAATATAATTTTCGAATATTTTTTTTTTTTTTTAATTTTTTATTTTTGCGAGTTAATTTTTTATTTTTTACATTTTTATTGATTTTTTTATTGTTTTTATATATATTTTTTTATCTAAGTTTTGTGTTTTATTACCAACATGAAAATCACCACTCTAAAAAAAAAAGGTTGATGTTGCATCAATACGTTTCAAAATTAGCATGAAAATCACCGCTCTAAAAAAAAAAAGTTGATGTTACATCAATATGTTTCAAAATTAGCATGAAAATCATTAACATTTTAAAACAAATATTCATACTTCATAAATAAAAATATTAGAGTGTCGAAAATGTGCTCAAAAAAAAAAAACGTGATTCTGCATCACCACTTTTTAAAATCGGGTGCTTTTTATGCTACGAAAAAAAAGTAGGTAACAGTGCGGTTACCTATTTCATCAGTAACACTGTTTTTTGTATTTGCAATACACGAATGAGCGCTGGTCGTTGGATCGGTTTGAGAGATCAACGGTCAGGATTAAATCGCGGAAGACATCAGCGAGAGGCAGAGGGAGGATGCGCGATTGAATCTCAACCATCGGTTCTTGTGGATTCGACGACTGAGATTAGATCGGAGGATCTGCGTTGGAGGAGGAAAAGGGAAAGACGAAAGGGGAGAGTTGCGATGCGATGTTGCGCTGACCATCGGATCAGAAGGATGATCGACGGCTAAGAGTAGATTGCAGAATCGCATCGGAACTAGAAAAAGGAATTTTCGATTTGTGAAGGGAAGAAACTTGGGATTGTGATTTAGCCAATGGCCATTGATCTTGCAGAGATCGACGACCTAAATTTGTTTTAAAACATATTGTCGGGTTTATGAAGAAACAAAGAAAAAGTCGGGTTTTTACGAAATAACAAAGGAAAGTAAGGTTTGGGAAAGGGTTTCAAAGACTTTTAGCACCCAGTTGTGGGGCTAGGGTCTTATGGATCTAAGGGCTATGAAATTTAAGCCCTCGGGGGCTAAAAATTTTATCATAAAAAAGACTGTTTTTTGGCTTAAAAAACAGAGTTTTTAAGGGAAATTGAGGGTTCTGATAGAGGAAAGAAGGCTTTTTAAAACAAATGAAAGGAGACTAAATGATTTTAAAAGGGTCTTGAAGTGAATTTGAAGGTTAAATGAGGCTCAAGGAGGGATTTTATGAAGAAAAAGGCGATAAAAATGGAGGTCAATTATGAGTGAAAGGAGCGAACACTGTTACTGATCAAATAGGTAACCTGACCTCGAAACGGGAACTCTAGCCCAAAAAGACTCAAAAAACATGAAAAAACACCCCAAAAACAAAAAGTGTGTATTCCATAACGCACTTCGTTTTTTTTAAGGTCAAATTTCAACATTTTATAAAATTATGGTAAGAACAAAATTGTTTCTTGAAAAAAGGATTGAAAAAACACCCCAAAAACAAAAAGTGTGTATTCCAAAACGCACTTCATTTTTTTTTAAGGTCAAATTTCAACATATTATAAAATTATGGTAAAAACAAAATTGTTTCTTGAAAAAAGGATTGAAAAAACACCCTCAAAACAAAACAAGTTGATGCTGGAATAACAAAAAAAAAATTGTGTCATACTTTTGGCATTTTTAAAAATAGAAATAACATTTTTTAATTTTTGAAATTCAAACATTAAAAAAAAACCTAAAATTTAAGAAAAAAATAAATTAAAAAAATAAAAACATTTAAAAGCTTAAAATTTAAAAATATATGAAGATAAAAAAAAATAAAAATAAAAACAAAATAAAAATAAAAATTCAAACATTTAAAAAAAACCTAAAATTTAAGGAAAAAAAAATAAAACAATAAACAAAAAAAATTTAAGATTAAAATTTAAAAAAATATATAAATTAAAAAATAAAAATAAAAACAAAATAAAAATATTAAATTAAAAAAAAAAAAAACAAGTTAAAAAAACAAGGAAATTATAAAAAATAAAATATAGAAATTAAATTTAAAAAAAAGAAAATAAAATGCTTATTAAATTAAAAAAAAAAATTTAAAACAAAAAATTAAATTTAAGGAAATATATTAAATTTTAATAAATTTTAAAATTTTAAATAAAAATATTAAAAAAAAAACATTATTTAAATTAAAAGTAAAAAAATGAAAAATTAATTAAAAATAAAAAATAAAAATAAAATACAATGAAAATATTAAATTTAAAACAATATATATTAAAAAAAACAAATAAACTATAAAAAATAAATTAAATTTAAATTATAAAAAATAAAATATTTATATGAACTTAAATTAAAATATGTATATATATCAGATTTTATTAAATTTAAAAAAATAATAATAATATTAAAATAACAAATTAAATTTAAAAAAAAATATTAAATTTTAATAAATAAACAAATAAACAAATAATTTTTGAAAGAAAAAATAAATTTTAAATATAAAAGAAAAAAAAAAACCATTGTTAAAATAAAAACTTTAAAAATCAATTAAAAATGGAAAATTGAAAATAATAATAATAATAATAATATTAAATAAAAAAAAATTAAAAAACAAATTAATTTAAAAAAAATAAGTTTAATTAAAAAAAAAATCTAATTTTAAATACACAATTTTAATTGAAATATAAAAATATAAAAATTTTATGTTATTAATAAAAAAAATTAATAAAAAATAAAACATTTAAAAAACAATATTAAATTCAAATAAATTTAAAAAAAATACAAAATTTATTAAATTCTATAAAATAATAAAGGAAATTTATGAAATTAAAAAAAAAAAATCAATTAAATAAAAAAAAGAAGCAAAATTTAATAAAAATTACTAACAAAATAAATAAATAAATAAATAAAATTTAAAACAAAAAAAAAATAATAAAATTTACAAAAAAAAAAAAAAAAAAACAAAACAAAAAATAAATTATATTTTATATAAAAAAATTAAATTAAAAAAAAATTTGAAAAAATAAAAAAATTAAAAAAAATTAAAAAAAAATCAATTTGAAAAAAAAAAAATTTAAAAAAAAATTTAAAAAAAAAGTGGCGGCGGTGGTGGTGAGGCGACGGTGGTGGTGGGGCGCGCGAGGGGCGGCTTGGCAAGGGGCTGGGTTGGCGTAATCGTCTCTCTCTCGCCTGTGCGGCGGCGAGGCGCGGGCCTTGTTGGCGGTAAGGTGGCCGGGCAGCCGTCGCTCTACCCCGCCGGCTCGGCTACGGTCTGTGGGGAGGTCTTATGGCGCCGTCCCCACCACCACCACCGCCGCCCCACCACCACCACCGCCGCCGCAATTTTTTTTTTAAATTGATTTTTTTTAATTTTTTTTTAAATTGATTTTTTTTAATTTGATTTTTTAAAAATTTTTTTTTATTTCAAAAAATTTAATTTTTTTTTTAATTTAATTTTTTTATTTGAAATATAATTTGTTTTGTTTTTTTTTTTCAATTTTGTTTTTATTTTTTTTAAATTTTATTATTTTATTTTTTGTTGTTTTTAATTTTTAATATATATGTATAGTTTTTATTTGATTTGATTTTAGTTTTTAATTTTTAACTTTTTTTTAATTTTTAATATTTTTATCTTAATTTGATTTTTTTAAAAAAAAATTTTTAATTTCAGAAAATTTTAATTTTTTTTTTATTCAATTTTTTTATCTTAAATTCAATTTTTTTAATTTTTTTTTAATTTTCTTTTATTTTTATATTTAATATTATAGATTACTTATTTTTTAAAATTTAAAATTTATTTATTAAATTTATTAAATTTTAATTTAATTTAATTGTTTTTTTTTAATTTTTTAGTTTATTTAGTTTTTCATTTTTAAAATCTATAAATTGTTTCATTAAAAAAAAAAACACTAAATTTATGTGTATTTGTTTTTTAATTATTTGCATGTGGTTTTTTTCATTTTTTTTTGTTTTTTAATGATAGTTTTTTTTTTTCTTTTTAATTTTTTTTTTAATTTGGTTTTTTTTGTTAATTTTAAAATTTGTATTTTTTTCTTCTTATTATTATTTTTTTTAATTTAAATTTTAAAATTTATTTTTTTTTTTTTCTTTTTTTTTTTATTTTTAATTTTTTTTTTTAATCTAAATTTTAATTTTGTAATTTTAATTTTTTTTAATTTTTTTTTTTTAATTTTTAATATGGTTTTTTTTAATAAGTTAGAAAAAAATGTTTTTGATGTTTTTTTTTTTAAATTTTTTTGGTCAATTTTTGTTTTTTTTCTTTAAATTATGTGTTTTTTTTTTCTTAAGATTTTGTCATTTCCATTGATATAATTTTCAAATATTTTTTTTTTTATTTATTTATTTTTGTTTATATTTTTTATTTTTACGAGCTATTTTTGTTTTTTTTACATTTTTATTGGGTATTTTTTTTTGTTTATATATATATTTTTTATCTAAGTTTTGTGTTTTATTACCAACATGAAAATCGCCACTCAAAAAAAAAAGGTTGATGCAGCATCAATACGTTTCAAAATTAGCATGAAAATCACCACTCTAAAAAAAAAAAAGTTGATACAAATAATAAATACGTTTCAAAATTAGCATGAAAAAATCACCACTCCTTAAAAAAAAAAGTTGATGCTACAACAATACATTTCAAAATTAACATGAAATTCACTAACATTTTAAAATAAATATTCATACTTCATAAATAAAAATATTAGAGTGTCAAAAATGTGCACAAAAAAAAAATGGTGATTCTGTATCACCACTTTTCAAAATCGGGTGCTTTTTATGCTACCAAAAAAAAGTAGGTAACATTGCCGTTACCTATTTCATCGGTAACATTGTTAGCGGTAAAATGAAGGGAAAATGGGTTTTTTAAGCAATCTTCTTCTTTAGGTAAACAACAAATTTTTAGGACAAAAGGGAAATAGTAGTGAAGATTAACTTAAATGTTAGTTATCTTCATAAAAAACTTCAAAGATGATAGGTTTTGAAAGGGAAATATCTCTTAAACTTTTGAAGAACAAAATTAGCCACTTCTTGGTATAACATAATTTATCAGTGGCTAACAGTGGATCCACTTGGGGAAGACAACTGGTTCTTTAGGTGTCTAGAACCTCAGCTATAAATCTCTGGCTTCCATTAAACCAGTGCCTCAATCCATTGGGCAGCAACCTTTCTTTTTTATGATCTCTGCAGCAATATAAAATAATGGAATTTTGTTAAAACAACATGTCTACCTACCCATTCCTAATGATTCTAACATTTTTTCTTCTTTTCAGAGTGCAATTATACTGGCAAACTCTCTTCAACAACATTTTATTCTTTTGAAAAACAAAAAACTAATCTAAGTCTAATCTTATTTCTCCATGAACTCAGTTTAAACAGTTGAGTTCATAAGCTTCTCTACCTAACTATTGTCTATCAGGATTAGACTATCTGACAGACTTTTATTCTCTAAATTCAAAAACAGAAATTTAAAAGCAAACAAGCTAGGATTGAACAGTCTAACTTGTTGTTGATCTATGGCATAAAAACAAGCTGCGCATAGACTAAAATTGACAGAAAATTTAACCCAAAATGTGAAGGTTTAAGATTTGAAAATTTTAGAAACATCCTTCATCTTTTCAGCTCTGATTTTGAATTTGTTTGAGCTATCTTTTCTCTCTTTCCAGTTCAAGTTTTGAGTATATTAGAACCAGTTCTCTTTTAATATCAAAGGTTTAGGATTTGCGCATGTTTGAACCTTCTTTCTTCTAACCTAATCTATTTCACTGATAAGCCAAGATTGAGCTGTTTGACAAATCTAATTCACTAACCTATCAACAGTAAATTGAAAAGCTAATTAGTCATGATTAGGCTGTATGACTAACTATAAGTGTATTTATAGGAGTGGCATTTGAGCTTGCACACTTTCAGACTTTATCTCTTTTTTGGTATGGGGTTGTACCTTTCTTGTTTTACAATCTACCTTCTTTTCTCTTTCTATTGTTTTTGGATTTTTATTTTTATAACTTTGAATGCAATGTTTAAACAATGATATTTACAATGGAAAAATAAAAAGATTTGAAACTCATGACTCTTGGCAGAAGTAATGCTTGAGCCTCCTGCCATTAACAGGACCTCCATATAAATCTTCTCCATTCAATTCTTTCAAGAAAAATGCATTGTGACCCCTATCAGCATGAATAATATAGGGTCCTTTCCACAAGTTCTCAAACTTGCCATGCTTTCTCTTTTCTTCTCTTCTTGAATCCCATTTAAGAACAAAATTTCCAACTTGGAAATTGTTTTCCTTAGTTCTTTTATCAAATAGCTTCTTTATATTTTCATGGACTAACTGTGTTCTTTCATAGACTTCTTCTCTAGTATGCTGTAAATGGATTGTTTGGTTGATTCTCCTCTGCATATCATTCTCTTCAATCTGCACTTCTTGAAAGAGTTTCAGGACTGGAACTCCTAATGAGGTTGGGAAGACTGCATCCATGCCATAGACCAGCTGATAGGGGGACATATTTATTGACTTTTTGGTAGTTAATCTATCAGCCCATAAGGCATGAACCACCTTATTGTGCCATGATTTCTGATTCTGCTCCAATAGCTTTTTAATGATATTGATGAGGCTCTTATTAGAGGATTCATCTAACCCATTTCCTTCGGGATAATAGGCAGTAGAATGGCCCAAGTTAATGTGGTATTTGTGACAAAAATCAACCATTCTTTTAGATTTAAAGGCAGCTGCATTATCTGTTATGATTTTTCTAGGACAACCAAATCTGGATAGGATATTTGTTTCAAGGAACTTGATAATGACAGAGTCAGTAGCATTCCTAGATGGTATGGCTTCTATCCACTTGGTAAAGTAGTCAATGGTAGTGAGGATCCACTTATGTTGGGTTGAGGAAGATGGGTGAATTTCCTCAATAAAGTCCAAGCCCCATTGTTGAAAGGGTGTCTCAACACTAATAGGATGTAAGGGTAAGGGAAGGAGTTTCCTTTTGCCATCAAAAATTTGACACTTATGGCAAGACATGACTAACTTCTGAGTATCTCGGAAAAGGGTGGGCCAATAGTGACTAGATCTAAGGATTTTTTTTGTTGTGGTCTTCCAGTAGAGGTGTCCTCCACATACTCCTTCATGCAGCTCATGCATTATTTTTCCTGCATCATCTTCAAGTAAACATTTAAGCAAAATTCCAACAGCATTTTTCCAATATAATACCCCATCTAAGATGCAATAACTCAAAGCTTTCTGTTTCAAAAATCTAGCTTTAGTTTTAGACAAAGAAGGAGGGGCATTCAAATACAAAATAACATAAATGATGTCAGCTTACCAAGGAGAATTCAAGAATGTTTCTTCAATGAAAGGGGCAGTGAATTCTTCCACTTCTTACAACACATCTACCATGTTCATATCTAGTGCTTGGAAGTTTGATTCAGCCATGAGTTTGGCTAATCCCTGCCCTTTAATCAGTTTGGTGGGCCTGATTTCTAAGTCATATTCAAGAATAGTTGCAATCCACTTTCCTCTTTTACCATCAGGGTCTTGACTTAGAATATCCTTGACAATAGTATGTGGAACAAAAGAAATTATGTGAGAGTGTAAAATGTAGACTCTAAAGTCCTTTAATGCTTTCACTAATGCTAAGGCTTGCTTCTCCATGATGTTATATTTGAGAGGAGTATCTCTTAAGGCCCTACTAAAGAAGGATATTGGTTGTTCTTGCCCCAAGTCATTCCTTTGAAGTAAAACTGCAGCTATTGTATGCTCAGATGAAAAAAAAAGATATAAAAGTCTTTGGTGAAATATGGACTAATCAAGACTAATGTTTGAGTAAGAGCTTGTTTAACCAATTCAAATGATTGCTGAGTTGGTAAAGTCCATTTTACACCTACATCTTTCTTGAGCGTGTCTGTAATGTTTTTTAATAGCTCAGCAAGGTTGGGGATAAACCTCCTCAAGAAATTTATCTTTCAAATGAAAAATTGTAATTCCTTGAGGCTTCTTGGATGGATGCTTTGCAATATGCCATCTATCCTTTTAGGGTCTATTTTGATTCCCTCTTCTAAAATTATGTGACCAAGAAGCTTGCCTTCTTGGAGACCAAAGAGTGTCTTCTTGGGATTCAAAGATAAGCCAAATTTCCTAAACTTCTCAAAAACGTTTCTCAAGTGGATCAAATGTTCTTCATCAGTTTTTGAGAAACAGTTATGTCATCGAGGTAAATGATTATGAAATAGCCAATGTATTCAGAAAAGGCTATGTCCATGGCCCTTTGGAAGGTGGCCCCTGCATTCATCAAACCGAATGGCATTTTTACATACATAAAGGTGCCCCAAGGTGTAGTAAAAGCAGTTTTGAGTTGATCACTTGGGAGCACTAACACCTGATTATAACCTAAGAACCCATCCAACAGTGATATCCTTTTTGACCCAACTACCCTTTGAAGTATATCATCCATCTTGGGCAAGGGGTAGTTGTCTTTTAGCGAGGCTCTATTTAAATTTCGAAAGTCAATACAGAGCTTGATTTCCCCTGCCTTTTTTCTAATAGAAACTAAGTTTGATACCCACTCTGAATATCTAATTGGTACTATGATCCTAGCATCATGCATCTTTTCAATTTCTGCCTTAACTAAAGGTAATAAAACAGGGTTTATTCTTCTTATTTTTTGTTTAAAAGGCTTTTGATTTTCCTTCAAAGGAATCTTGTGCTAAATGATGCTAGTATCATAATATTTCAGATCTTTGTATCCCCAAGCAAACACATCTTTAAATTTTTTGAACAGCTCTATGTATTGCAATTTTATGTGAGCTGGGAGAGTGCTGGATAGTTTAATCATCTTGGATTCTGCTAGGCTTCCTATGTTATGTTCTTCCACATCTATTTACACAAGCTCCATTCTTGGTTCTTTGGCTACATCATCAAAGTCAAAAAGGTGTTCTAAAGGTGTGAGACCTCTTGGAATTGTATCGCTCTTGCATTGTAAAAATTCCAAGTCTTTTTGGTCTACGTTGTCAATCAATTCTGCTTCAAAAGGATTCTCACAATGATTTATATTAGTAGAATGCGTTATTTCAACTTCTGGGATTTGTTCAATGTACAAATGGTTTTCTTTATGGCTGGTTTCTGATATTGGTATGGCAAAATCATTTTCTGATTTTAAGAAATCATCTATGTTTTTGTTAGAGTCAAACACTTCCCAGTGATCCTCGTTATCAGGCACTACAAGTCTGTGTTTTACCTTTACACTAAGTTGTTCATTTATCTCAGGTATTAGGCAGTTACTAGCATTGAAAGCAAGTTCATTTGCGAGATGATTTTGTGCTCTAGGAATGAAAATGAGTTCATATTTCTCAAAGGTTTTTAATAAATCAAGGGCAGAATTATGATATTCTCTAAGTATTGAGTTTTTAGCTGAATATTCTCCTTTGATTTGTCTTATGATGAGTTCAGAATCTCCTAAGATTGATATCTTTTGGGCTTCTAATTGTTTAAGAAATTGTAAGCCAAGGAGAAGGGCTTCATATTCAGCAATATTGTTTGTGCATGGAAAATCTAGTTTATATGAAAATCTCTGATTTGTATTTTGAATCCACACACCTACTCCTGCACTTTTTTTATTACAAGATCCATCAAATTTTATTGTCCAAAGTACATCTGCCTCATTTTCATGTTCTTGTTGCTGTTGATTTTCAATGTTTTGAATTTTATTTGAGTGAATATCTGATTGTTCTGGTAAATTGATAGGGTCTATGTTTTCCTTTTCTCGTTGAGTGATTTCATCTTCATTGTACAAGACAAAAGAATCTAGACTTGATTGAATAGAATAGATTGGAGAGTTGTTTGGTTTATCTATGTTGCTCACCATGTACTTTATGTGGGATTCCCTATATAATTTTCTGTTTTGGTTAAAAATAGGGATGGTGGCATAAGAAATGTCCATTTGAAGGCCTCCCTAAATTTTGGCTCCCCATGATCTTGATAAGAGCATGCCATACTTAGGGGGAATGTCAGCTACAACTATGTCCATTACTAGACTCTTAGCAAGGATTTGAGATAAGTTAACACATAAATCTTTGATTAAACCCAAGAATTTGACTCTGCTTGAATCAAAGGAATAAAAATCTTTGTATGGTTTAGTAATTTCTAAGCCTAAGCTTTCCATTACTATCTTGGGCATAAGATTATGTGAAGCTCTAGAGTCTAACATGGCATTGTGTAAAATTTTCTCATTTATATTCAAACTAACATAGAAGGGAGGGATAGCCCCTTCTTGGTATTTTCCTTCAACTTCTGGACCAAACAACAATTCAGGCTTGTCATCTGTCAAGTTTAATGTGTCAGTATCACTTCCTAAGTTCAAAGCTTTCAAAACTTGGTTTTTGTACACTTGGGTTACTAGTTCAGCTAGGGGGATGGTAATTTTTATCTTTGCAATCTCTCCCTCAAGGATGAAAGGAACAATTTATTTGGTCATATTTACATATTTTTTTTCAATTGAATTCCTTTCAGGAATTTTGATTTTCTGAACTTTGTTTGGACTGGTAATTGGGACACTTTTATTAGGTCCACTAGTTGAAGTGCTAGGGATGCTTTTCTCAACATTGGGCTAGCTACTTTTCTCTTTGTTTGAATCTGTTTTCTTAGCCAAAATGTTGGGCTTCTCTGTTGTCTTATTAGGCCAACTTTCTATGTTATTCTTGATAGTAGTGCTAGTGTTATTATTTTTTGAATTATCTATGTTCCCTTTGCTCCTAAGATCATATTGTTTGTGCACCTCCATGATTGCATTTTCAAACCCCAATCTATAATCATCAGAATCTTCATAGGTGTTTGTATTTTGATCAGAGGAGAAGAAACCTTGTTCTTCTTCAGTGAGGAAAACATCATCCCCACTGTCTGATCCAATCAAGTTCACATGACCTTTTCCCAACCTTTCAATCTCCCTATATTCCTCATATTGATCGACATAGTTTTGTTGGAAGGCAGGTCTAATCTGTTGGTCATTTTCTTTTTTCTTATATTGATTGTTTTCTCTTCTATAATTCTGATTTCTGTTTCTATTTTGGTTGTTTTGAGGTTCTCTTGGTGGAACTCTATCATTAAAGTTGATATTTTCAAGCATCCTCTCCATTACCTTCACTAGGTTATCAATTTTGGTGTCAGAAGTTGAGGTTGAGGGTGAAATGTCATCTTTATAAGTTACCCTCTTCTCTGATCTCAACCTATTTCTTTTCTCAATTATGTTTTCTTCCACACTCACAGCTCCTTTCTGCATGTCTTCTAGAGCTAAGTAATCCCTCTCCCTTAGTTGATAGGCCATTTCAACATCAAAGCCTTCAGGATATTTTACTATGGCCATATGTTGGGGAGGTTTCATGTGAAGTGGAAGAGCATTGTAAACACTGTTGAACCTAGTGGAATAGTCATGAACACTCTCTCCTTGATTTCTTTTAAGTCTTCTATACTCTGCTAGTATTTGGAGAGGGTTCTTTTTGAGTTCCCATTTGTTGATGAATGTTTGATGCAAAGAAGGGAGATCATTGATGATGTTAGGAGGTAGGTTTTTAAACCACTTCTTTACATCTCCTCCTAAACTTTGGTCAAATATTCTCATCTTAATGGTTTCCTCTTCTATTTCCATGTAATCAAATGCATTCTCCATACTATCTACATGATGTTGAGCTGTTGTAGACTCTTTTGCAGTGAAATGAGGAATTTTTGATTGATAATAATTTGGTAAGAGAAGCAGAGGTTGTGGTAACACTAATGGGGCATACCATGTTGCCATGGCTGGAAAGAAAGGTGGATTTACAAGGGGTGGATTTACAAGAGGTAAAGTGGGCTGAAATGGAGTGTTTTGCACAGTGGTAGTATGGATTGGGGTGGAAGAAACACTTAGGCCAACAAACTAGTTTTGAGCACATTTGTTATGGAAAAGACTAAAGTGGTGAAGAAGCTGTGAATCAGGAGGAGTTGAAGGTGAGGCTTCTCTACTAAAGCTCTGTTGCAAATCTGTAATTTCAAGATCAGTTTGGTTTAAATCACTTTGAGATCTATTTCTAAAGATGTTCTTTGTATGATGTAAATCAAAGTGTAAATCCTCTAAGACAATAAGGTTTTCAGGGTCGGATTTTGTTCTTAAGAGGCTCCTACTAGCAGCTGATTTTCCAGACTTAGAAATTTGCCACAAAATTTTCTCTAGATTGTCAACTATTAAAGGAGGATTAGCGTCTAGATGGGATCTAGTGTTGATCCTATGTGAAGCCAGACTGCTTTTCAAAAATGAGAGAGGTTAAAGTTTTAGGGACTATTTTTTGGAAGTTTTACCTCTCACAATGTCTTATATACTATGGGTCTAGGCTTATAAACTTCCTCAAGGCTGGTTAACACAGTCCTAAAGAGATCTAGAGACCTAGATGAATATTAAGCTTACTAGGCTAGTGGAGTCGCCAGGTGGAAACTTTTTAGCTTCTATGAAGGTAAAATATTGGATGGTTCCACCACCATGTTTATTATGAAGCCAAACTAAATTTTTTTTGGGTTTTTCTAAGTTTTTTGGTCTTATAGGTTATGAGAGTGTCCTAAATCTGATTCAACACTTAGCTAAGGTGTTTAAAACATACAGAGTTCACTCTTATGGCTTGGTAACTAATTCCTCAAGGTTTTATAAGGTTCTATGAGAATCCTAAGGGTTACATAGTTTTCCACTGATTCAAATAAGTCCTATCATGATTACCATTAAGCTTGGTAGTGCTCGAAGAAAGCTACTTATGTTGTACTGGACAATGAGTGTTTTGTTTTAAGCTTTTTACTTAGTGTCCTACCATGATCACCATTATGTTGGGGTTCTGTGTTTTGATAGTTTGGAAAATCAAAAGACAAGGAAACATCAAACCAATATTTAGAGTTCTAGGATCTAGTCCTCCTGTTATCAGAGAGGGATCTCTCAAATTTATTTATTTGCAAAGGTTTATCTTGTTTGCTTTGGGTATTGTTTTTATACTAGTTATTAAGTGCAAGTGTTTGTTTGTTTGTTTGGTTGAAGGACATAGCAGAACATGAAAGGTCTAGGAAAGATAGATAGAAAGGGGAAATGCTAGATTCATTGGGAAATTGAGTCAAAAAGAGGTTATGACAAACTAATCAATGGATATGGGATATCAAAGGGAAAATCTAACTTGGCCACAGGATCCTTTGGTTTTGTGAATGAGATGAACATCAATGATTTGGAAAGAGAGTTTGAATTCTCAACAAAGGGAATTTGAAGGCATAACTTGAACAATAAAGAGGTATTTTATAGATAGGGCTAACCATAAATTCTACAAAACACACTTTAAGCAAATGATGACTTCAAAACAACTTTTAAAATGAAATCTAAGATTCGGGAGCACATCGTATGTCCTCAAAGATTTTATTTCGAATGAATTAGAAAACATAAAAGATTCACTAATAATTGTAGTCATAGAAGAGGGAACACCTAAAAGCATCTATGATCACAACTATAAAGACCTTCAAAACAATTGTTCAAGTAAGGACAACGGGCATGATCAAAACAGACCTCCTTGGCTAACTTAAAACAATGGTACTTCAAAGGGAGACTTCAATAACATCTTTCAAGTGGCAGCATACAAGCAGGGAAAACCATAAATCATGCTGAAACCAACTATTTGAACTATTAGAGAAATAAACAAGCATGAGGACTAAAGAGAGAGATTGAAGTCTCTAAAATACCTGAGCGGAAGAAAACATGAAACAATGGAGGATGAATAGGTCTAAGGTGCTTCTAGGAGTCATTCCTTAGCCTAAAACTTTCATCCTACTGTAGTAAGCATTTATGGAATAAAATGAAAATGGGAGAAAAAATTAAACAGTTTAGAATACTTCACCAACAACCAAGCTCATGGATCCAATGATAGAGCCTTCTCAAGAACAAGCATGCACCAACATCATCAGGCTTCCAAGGCTTCAATTTCTTCCTCAAATTTGGACAGACTATGTATTATTTCAGAGAGTTTCAGTATTACAACTAGTGAAAAATCAACCAACCTATATCTCATCTTCTTCAGAAGTATTTATAGAAGAAATGAGGAGGTGGAAGAGTTTTTAGGATTGAAGTGTAATAAATTCTACACTAAATGCAACTCCTAGCCTTGAAAACCATGCAAGGCCTAAGACAGGAGAGCATTGAATTATGATTCTGTTCTATGTACGATGTTTCTGCTATTTTTAGGCTTAACGGGAAAAAAGATTGACTTCGAGGCTGAATTATCCTTTACAATAACTTCACTGACAGTTTTAAATTTTTTTCTTTCTTTGGCAATAACTTTTCAGGTGTCTTTATGCAAATATCTTTTGTTTAGGAAATAAGTAGGCCTTCTTTTGATTTATTAGGGTTGCAGGTGGCTCTTTGGTAACTGGGGATTCAATTAGCCCCTTTGCTGTGGCTCCGAGGTGTCCTTGGACTGATATTTTCCTCTGTTTTTCCTAAAACACCTTTAATCTGTCTTTGATCTGTGTTTTAGGCCTGATTAGGTTTAATATTTGTCTTCTGGTCTTCATACTATCTTCATCTACGTGAATTAGGCTTTTGATTTCTGAGCTTATGCCTTAATCTCTCAAAACTATGTTAAAAACCTTTAATCCTTGATTTCTACTTTGATTTTATCCTTTGACACTGATACTCTTCATTTCTGATGTTTACTAATTTTTTCTGTGATTCGCAGGCACACAGAGGGCTTTATGACTTCACAAATGCTCATGAAGCTTGGAGAAATCATTGTTGGAACCCTGTAAATTCCCTTTTCATGTGAATAATTTGCTTGGGGATCGTCATCCCTGGCCATTCATTTCTTTTTAAAACAATGGAAAAAACCTTAAAAACCTGCAAAAAATGAACAAAGTTATGAAAAATTCAGTGAAAATAGGTTTAGACAGTTCTGGGTGCAAGATTAAATCGTAACCGTTGGATGAAATCTACCAATGGTCAGGATTGCTTGCTGGGGTTGATGGGGAGGCGGTCGGATGAAATGAGGGTCAGATTAAGTCCGGGCCGTTGATCTAGGTTGATCAACGACTGAGATCAATCGGGGATTTTATAATGTAGAGGAGGAAAAATGGGAGAAAATGTAACAAAATAGGGAAAAAACCTTTGGCGAAAGCGAAATGGGGTTGAAATGGAGTTTTGGCACAACTTTGAATGAGAACCATTAGATGAGGGCATCCAACGGCAGAGATTGCCCGATAAGTTGTTTAGGCGAGTAAATGGAGGCAGATGTATTAAGAGGAGGATATGATCTAAGACGTCGGATGTTATGAAATGGACGGTGGAGATTTCGTGATGAAGTCCTTTGGAGCAAAGGGGAAGGGTGAAAGAAATGGTGGTCTCGTTAAGTGAGAGTCGTTTGATCAAATTGATCAACAGCCAGGATTAAATGAAAAAACACACTGTGGAAAGGGTGGTAAGGCGGAAAATAGTTGGTGGCATTCGCGTGGCATTGGAGCAGTTTCAAAATTTTCCCAAAAAAACACGATATGGGTCTGCGCTTGACACGTGTCTTTTTAATACCGCCCATTTCGTATAATTTTTTGGCATTAACCTTCAGGCGCAAAATTACGCAAAACAAGTTTCTAGTTGTTGGATCAGAGGCTGGAGATCCGACGGTGCGGATCGCACACGATGGAGGGCAAGATGCACGACAGAAAAGGTAGGCAGGGTCAAAGGTGGTTTAGATCCTGACCGTTGGATCTCAGAAATGAACGATCGAGATCTGTCGAGGGGGAGATATGAAAAGGGCGGGGTGTGAAGAGCGTACATAATGTGGACCGTTGGATTAGAGGAAATCAATGGTGGAGATTTGATCACAAGGTCGGAACGGTGGAGGAACAGGCAATGGATGGGTGCGAAGCAATGAAACAGTAGCCGTCAAATCTGGCAGAATGAATGGTCAGAATTTAATTGCATCAGTGAAAGGAAAAGGGGTTGAAACTCTGAGACTTTTGTATTTGCAGTATGCGATTGAGCACTAGCCGTTGGATCTTTTGGAGAGATCAACAGTCAGGATTAAATCGCGGAAGAAATCAGCGAGAGGCAGAGGGGGGAGCATGATTAAATCTCAACCATCGGTTCTTGTGGATTCGATGGTTGAGATTAGATCAGAGGATTTGCGTCGGAGGAGGAAAAGGGAAAGATGAAAGGGCAGAGTTGCGATGCGATGTTGCACTGACCGTCGGATCAGAAGGATGATCGATGGCAACCTACTTGATGAAGTTGTCCTTGATGGAAACTGACATGATGAGTTGTCTTTGGATAGCAACCTATTTGTTAATGATGTAAATCTGATGTATCTACAGAGCAGAAGTAACAAAGAAAGAAATTCCAGTAAGTGCTAGAGTAATGATGAATAAGATATGTCACAAAGCATACACGGGTTTGTAAAGGAAAAGTAGTGTATGTACGTGTAAAAGTACGTACCAAGTAGCGTATGCCTATTTGCACTCTAAATTTATAAAACCAGGGGACATGACCATGGTATTGGCCCACAATATTGAGCGCTGGATTATCTATTTGATCCCATCCAGGAATACCATCAGCGGTTGAGTGGTTTTGACTCATGGTATTGGTAAAAGGCTAAAACTATATAAGGAGAAGAGGATCATAGTGCTAAGTGTGCATGTGTAAGGGTTGTTGATGAATAAATTTCTCTAAGGAATATCTATATGGATGAACTCTGTTCTTAATTGATAGATCTGAATCTATGATGCACCCATGGATATAATGATGGTTCAAGATCTCTGGATCTGATGATGATGAATCTCTAGAATGACTGACTAAAGGAATGATGAAGAACTGGTGCAAGTATGCTGAAGAAAATGAATAAATCTGGGTAAGTTCTATAGATTCTGGTCTTTTCTGCAAAATTTACTTTTACAGATCTATACGCTAGTTGGTTTCAACAAAAGCGCGTATATATGCGGGTTCACTTCATGTAAAGGGCGTATGGAAGTTAGGGTTTTTTGAAGAATAATATACACAGAAGTATACGCAGGTTGGTGTGCAGAAAAGTGCGTATGTATACGGCTTTAGTGAATCAAAGCAGCGTATGCTATTTGAATCAATGTCTGTGCAGGGTTGAGTTTGTATCTGCATATCTATTCTGAAGTCTGGGTATTGAATGAATACTTCACTCTGAAGTATATCTGCATGGAATGGGTTACAGTTTATTGATAGATCTGAACTAATAATGCACCTATGAATAAAAGGATGAAGAGGGATCTCTAGATTTGAAATGACTATGTATTTTCTAGATCTGTTTATGATCTGTGATCTGGCAAATCTTTGCTGAAGTAAAGGGTGAGATCTGAGTTATCTATTCTGAAGAGTTGGATAGTTCTGAAAAGTTACAGATCTATACGCATGTTCATCTCAGCAAAAGCGCATATATATGCAGGTTCGTTTCAGCAAAAGCGCGTATGAAATCAAAGGTCAGTTCTGAAATAGTTGCATATCTATACGCAGGTTTGTCTCTATGAAAGAGCGTATATATGCAGGTTCAGTGAAGTAAAAGTGCATATGGAATCTAGGGTTTTGCTGAAGTGTGTGTAATGAAATGTCTGATCTGTTTTGCTGTTTTATTTATATATGTCAATGATGTATTCATATAGATCTGGGTTGTTTTAATGTTGATTATGCTGCTAATTATGTTGATTAAAGATCAAGTTGTTGGTTGATTGGTTGATGATTCAATGAATGAATTGATGGGGTTATCAATTTCAGTTTGATGTATGTTGAGCTTAAATGTGTGGAGTGGGTCCAGTCTGAAAATCTAATGAAAAGTGGCCTATAAGGCATGTTGTGTGGAAGCTGCTTGATCCAGTATGAAAATTGATGAAACGTGGTCCGCAGTAGTGCTGAGGGTCGAAGCCTTCAGTGAGGGGGTTGTAGCTCTCTTCCAGTGGTAGCTGGTAAACGATAGCAGGGGGTAGTAGCTCCCTTCCAGGAGAGGCTGGTAAATGAGAGCAGGGGGTAGTAGCTTCGTTCTAGGAGATGCTGGTAAACGAGATCAGGGGGTTGGAGCTCCCTTCCAGTAGTGGCTGGAGAACGAGAGAAGGTTGCAGCCTTCTGCAGGTGGGTGCCTGCGTGTTGGTATGAGTCTGCACCAGTACAAAATTGTAAGAAGTTTTCTTTATAATAAATATTGAAGACAGAGACGACAACAACAGTGGTTTTCTCCATAATTGGGTTTCCACCTTAAATACTGGTGTTCATGTGTGTTGCTTATGTGTGATGGTTTATTCTGTTATTACTGCACATGCTTACTGCTTACTAAACATCTGATGAATGAATGATGCAATGATCTAAGTAAAGAATTAAATGCATAATAAGATCTCTGGACATACGCAAGTTTTCTTAAGGATATCCGCATGTATACGCGATTTAGGATATCCGCATGGGATCAGGGTATATCTTAGGATCACGAATGATGTTTCAGGATGCCTCCTTCACTATTTCTTGTCGCAATCTTCAACACTCCCTCTCAACAAGAAAGGACTGTCTTTTCATGCGACATGCAACTCCATGCATTTGTCCTGCAACCTTCACAAGCGCCATGCAACTCCGTGCATCTGCTCTGCAACTCCTCTGAAACTGAATAGGCTCCAAAAAACTCAATCAGTCTGATGCATATATCATCAAAGTCTTCTACTTCTGCTGGTACCAACTGCACATGTCATCAGGAACCGCTGCGCTGTTGAACTCTTGCACCCATGCACTCTGCACTTGCTGTCAACTCTTATTTGCGCTCCAGTATCTGACACTGTCACTTTGATCTGCCTAAATCAATCCAACTAATCATGCTACTGCTATGCTTTGGGCACCTTGTAGCCAGGTTCAATTCATGAGATCTACACCATCTCATGAATCCTGCCCAGAAATCTCCTCTTGGGATTACTCATCCATGTCGCCCCATTTCTCACCTGGTGGTATAGCTGCATGCACTCCCTCTGCCCATCTGGCACGAAATTTCTCTGCATGAGTGGTTGTTCTCACTCCATGATCCTCATCTTGTGGCTGCTCCACATCCCGAGGTTCACTATTACCTGCATGCAAATCCAACTCCCTCTCAAGCTTCAATTGCATGGCTTTCTTACACTTCCCAACAGTACGAAGCTCCGTAGACATCCCATCTACTTCAAGTCTGTAGAGATTCTTGGCTCGAATCCCAACCTTCTTGACTTGTCCGTCCTCATCCACACTAACTCCTACACTCCCAAGCTCATCCCTGCAGTGGACAAACTTTGTCAAGTATACCAGAATAGTGTCATTCTTCTCCATTTTTATTTTCCTAAGTTTATCCTAAAAATCAACTGCTTCAATGCTTTGCAATTGCTCCAATGATCAATATCGCTTCGATACCATGTAGAAATTTGAATAACTGATATATTATTCACCGATATTCTCCTGATCACACACTATTTGGCTTCATGCAAAATATAGAATCTCTTCTACCATTGATCATCACATGCGGAAATAAAATCAATTGCATGCACACATTAAAGCCATAAAAATACAGTATGTAATGGGGAAGCTTAAAGCTGAAAACCCCCAACTATCTATATATTATATATGTCATAGAGATCATGTAACGATCATCATACGAATCTCCTCACACGCTCTAAGTATAATCTCCACTTGCCACACACTAATCAGGCCCGATCTTGCAAATCCCATGCACCGATCTTTGCCAGCCTTTAGCCTGCCTCTACTGCGCAATCCCTGCTGAAGAATACCTCTTGATGAGAATTAATTACCCCAGCCTTGCTCACGTAGTCTTTATAGGCATCTCTACTGAGTGTTGGATGCAAACCATGCATCACTTATAGTCACAACTGATAGTCATACTTGCCCTTTCACCTATCTCTGCACTGGTCTCCACTGAAACTGCCCATGCACTGAAGTTAACTGATGTTTCTTTAGTTGATTAATGAGTTTATAATTAGTGAATTAATTAATAATTAATTCACACCACTCTCATTAATTGTATCAATCAGTTAAACTAGATACAAATAGCTCAACTATGTTTAGATTAGTTAAACTAAACACAACTCCATTAACTTCCTCAATCAACTCCACCAAACTCTGTCACATGAGTTCTAACTGAAGTATCCATGCAATAGCTCCACTTAACCCTCAGGAATAGCGTAATTCTTTCTGTCAGCTCCTGTGCCACATCTGTGCACTTAACTGAAGTGCTCCAAGAGAATAAGATAATGTTTAGAGTCCAAATATTATTAAGAGCTAATAATATTCGACATATCTATTTTTAGACTGGCAATCTAAAAATAGATTCCGCCTAATATGTCTAAAAATAGAAATCCATCTATTTTTCCAACTTGACCAACCATCCACAAATAGCATCCCGCAACTTATAGAACATGATCCATATGTCTAAAAATATACATAGTCTAAAAATAGACTTTGCGACAAAAATCACCCGTGTGGCCCCCACCTAGTTTAGGTGATCACTTTCCAACTAGGATCACGAATGATGTTTCAGGATGCCTCCTTCACTGTTTCTTGTTGCAATATTCAACAAGAAATTGAGAAAGTGAAGACTTTGAATCTTAGATTTGCTAAAGGATCTGAAACCTTAGATGAGATTATCAAGGTACAACGTTCTCCTTTTATAAAGACAGGTCTTGGATATATCGGAGAATCTTCTCAGACATTAGCACCAAATTATCTAAAAGTAGCTACAACCAGTATACAACATTTTTCCACTCAGCAAGGGAATAAAGAATATTCACAGGTAAAGCATGACCATCTTAATTCAAAGAACACTAACAAGAATACCTTTCAAAGAAACACCAACCAACAGGTAAATTCAAGTAGAAGATTTCATGATCACATAAATTTCTTCTTCAATGGACAATGTTTCTCATGTAACAATTTTGGTCATAAAGTTGTTCAATGTGTTGCATATAAAACCATCATGACAAGAGAAGCAAGAAAGAAAAGGATTGATATTGGAACAAAGAAGAATACTTATAACAACTTTTCTCCTCTTCAAAATGAAGTTGAATGTGCTTATTGCAATAACTTTGGCCATGAAGAATCTGAATGCAGGAGCAAAGTTCAGCCAAAAGAACATGTTCCTTCAAGCTCCAAAGTATGGAAAAGAAGGAATTACAGGTTGAAAATTGTGGCATAGCGTTATTTGCAGAAGATGAAGAAAACCAATGGTACATTGATAGTGGATGCTCAAGACACATGACAGGTGATAAAACCAAACTTCTTGCATATAGTGCTCTAGAAAAGGAAAAGAATGTTACATTTGGAAATGATACTCTTGCAGTCATTAAGGGAAAAGGGTCTGTTTTTCTAAAAGAAAAGGTGAAAGCTAATGAAGTCATGTATGTGGATGGATTAAAGCATAACTTGTTAAGTGTAAGTCAAATGTGTGATCAAGGAACTGAAGTTGTCTTTATTTCAAAAGAATGTGTGGTACGTGATCTTGATACAGGTAAAACAATTATAAAAGGAAACAGAACTCCAAGCAACCTGTATGTATTGAAGAACTGCAAAGAATAATGTTACTTGAGTAAATCTTCAGAAAACTAGCTATGGCATAGAAGGTTGGGGCATCTGAGCTTCTCTCAAATCAACAAATCAAGCAGACTTAAATTTGTTCGTGATCTTCCTAATATTACTCTACCTGAAAGTATCATATGAAAATCTTGCCAATTCGGTAAGCAAAACAGAGTGCAATTTAATTTCAAGGAAGGATCATCAAGTAAGCCTCTTGAACTCATTCATACTGACATATGTGGACCTGTGAGGAAAAATTCACCACGTGGTGAACAATACTATATCTTATTTATTGATGATTTCTCTAGAATGTGTTGGATTGGGTTGATTAAACAAAAAGACGAAGCATTTGAGAAATTTCAGATTTTCAAAGCACTGGTTGAAAATGAATTAGATCTAAAAATCAAGTGTCTTAGATTTGATCGAGGAGGAGAATATACATCAGATGAATTCCTTGAATTTTGTGAACAACATGGCATAAAAAGACAGTTTTCTGTAGCTGGCACTCCACAACAAAATGGCGTAGCAGAAATAATGAATAGAATAGTTCAACAAATGGCTAGAGCTATGCTTGATGATTCCAGAACACCTGACACATTTTGGGGAGAAGCAGCACATACAGCTGTAAATATTCTTAACAAGGCACATGTTCATGTAAATAGTGATAAAAATCCATATGAACTCTGGTATGGTAATCCTCCCACTGTGAAGCATTTTAGAGTTTTTGGAAGCAAATGCTTTATAAAAAATAATGATGAAAAACTTGGCAAATTTTAACCCAGAGCAGATGAAGGAATACTTATTTGTTACTCCTCTAGGAGTAGAGCATATAAATGTTACAATAAAATACTTCGGAAGATTGTTGAATGTATTGATGTTGTTATTGATGAGTCGCCTACAGCTCCAAAAGAAGAAAAACAAACAACAAATGAAGACGATGATGACATATATCCTTCTACATCAAATAGAAATGATATAGATAGTGAACCTAATGCAGAACCCGAAGATGATTTATCTGAAAAAGCTCCATCTAGATATGTTCAAAATAATCATCTAGAATCTCAAATTTTGGGAGAAAAGGGATTAGGTGTACAAACAAGAAGGACTCTTGTGGGATCTTCTAGTTATCTGGCATTTCTATCCACTATTGAACCACACAATGTCAATCAAGCTAGCAAAGATGAATGTTGGATTCAAGCCATGAATGAAGAGCTTGATCAAATTGAAAAGAATCACACTTAGGAATTAGTACCAAGACCTCATGACAAAAATGTCATTGGAACTAAATGGATATTCAAAAACAAGTTAAATGAGAATGGGGATGTTATAAGAAATAAATCTAGACTTGTTTGCAAGGGGTATGCTCAACAAGAAGGTATAGACTTTGAAGAAACTTTTGCTCTTGTAGCTAGACTTGAAGCCATAAGAATGTTTCTTGCTTTTTCAAGCTTCCAACAAATCAAAGTTTATCAAATGGATGTTAAATATGCTTTTCTCAATGGTGATCTAGAAGAAGAAGTTTATATAGAACAACCAAAAGGATTCATTTTGGGAAATGATGAAAAACTTGTTTGCAGACTTAAAAAGGCTCTATATGGTCTCAAACAAGCTCCAAGGGCATGGTATTATCGTCTTGACAAATATCTTCATCAACAAGGATTTTCAAAGGGGTCTTCTGATAGCAACTTATACACAAAAACTGAAAATGATAAACTATTTGTTAGTATGGATCCTTTGTTGAAGTGTACGAAAAAGGACCACTTTAGCTACGCATAACTAATAGCCCTAACAACAAAAGTGGCTACCAATATCTTCAGATCTACGGTTATTTGAACAAGAAAAGAGCTGCAAAAAACCAGATCTATGCATAGAAAGACATTAAGCAGTAAAAAAAAGGGTTTGCTCCATATACCAATAGACAAGACAAGAACAATTTTTGAAAGAATTTTTGTATTAATTGGGCACCTGGGAGGAAAATGAGAAGGCGTATCCAATTATCCTTAGTGGGATGGGTTCTTGGAAGTCCTCAGCACTTTAGATCTAAGATTTCTCTCTCTTGTTGGTGTAGAAAACCCAATGCAAAGAATAGAGCTCAATGGGAGCTCACACAGAAAATGATGGAAAAAAGTGACCAAGTGTATAGATCTAGAGTGATCTAATAGGCAACAAAAGGTGAAGAATGGTAGGAAAAACCCTCCTATTTATAACAAAATATTGGGTCATTCTAGATCTTGGTGCATGATTAATAACCAAATCTAGATCCACCTTTTATGGAATATTTTATTATATTTGTTGGAGGGAAAAAGTATTTGACTTGGGTCAAATCCCTTTATTTGTTAATAATAAATAAATAAATGATTTATTTATCTTTTTAAGGAAGTGGTTGAAGGATAATCAAATAAATAATGATTTATTTAATTATTTGTGGGTAATTTGGTCATATTTAACAAGGAATATTATCTAAATAAGATTTAAATAATTATTCCTAGAAAATAATAAGATAAATAAAGGTTTATCTAATTAATTTCTTTGTTTTGGGTTAAACATGACTAGGAATAATAATTAAAATATGGTTTAATTAATTATTCCATGAGGAAAATTAAACAAAATAGGTTTGTTTAATATTTCCTTTTGGGGTTTCCTGTTTAGACCATAAAAAACCTAATAAATGTGGTTTATTAAGTTATTTTACATAGTGAAAGAAATTTTACTTAGGGTAAAATTGGTCTTACATGGTGTACTTGGGTCCATCTAATGATAATAGGTTAGATGACCAAAAAATGGTGTAACACTATTGATTGTGGTTGTATATGTTGATGATATCATTTTTGGAAGTAATGAAGAGTCTATGAGTCAGAAATTTGCTTCTGTTATGTAGCAAGAATTTGAAATGTCTTTACTTGGGGAACTAACATTCCTTCTTGGCTTGCAAGTGCAACAAGAAACAGATGGCATATTCTTATCATAAGAAAAATATCTTAAGAAAATTCTGAAGAAGTATGGCATGGAAGAGTGCAAACCTGTAAGTACACCAATGATAACCAGATGTAATCTCAATTCTCATGATGATTCTCCCACGGTGAATCAACCAGAATACAGATCTATGATAGGAAGTCTGCTTTATCTCACTGGGACTAGACCAGACATTATGCATGCAGTCGGGATTGTTGGATGATTCCAAGCTAATATAAAAGAGTCTCACCTTCAGGCTTTCAAAAGAATATTCAAATATCTACAAGGAACTCAAGACTTTGGACTATGGTATCCAAAGAATGCTGATCTCACTCTTCATGCTTACACTGATGCAGATTGGGCTAGAAATGTTGATGATCGGAAAAGCACTAGTGGTGGTGCATTCTATATGGGGCCCCAGTTAGTATCTTGGTTCAACAAGAAGCAAAGCTCTATTGCCTTATCTACAACAGAAGTAGAATATGTGGCTGCCGCATCATGTTGCACTCAACTTCTTTGGATGATGCAAACCTTACAAGACATTCAAATCAAATGTTCACCTCCTATCTCCATTATGTGTGATAATACAAGTGCCATCAGTATCTCAAATAATCTTGTTATGCATTCCAAGACCAAGCACATTCCCATCAAGTATCACTTCTTACGTGAACAAGTGCTTGAACAAAAGGTGAAGTTGGAGTATGTTCCCTCCAAAGAACAAGTTGCTAATATATTTACCAAACCTTTACCCAGGGAAGCGTTCGAATATCTCAGACAGAAGCTAGGAGTAGTCTCTGCCATGTAGAAGATCATATCTACTTAAATATAGAATATTAACTTGGATACATGGATTTCCTAAAGGACAGTCGCGTATATACGCGCGTTTGTACATAGAAAACCACGCATGGGTGTTTGCTGACAAATTTTTTTTTTTGGGTCAGCATTTTTCAGCACAGCTGTGGTGCTGTTGGATATCTCTGGTGATGTTTCAGCTCTCATATTTATGTTTCATTCTCTGATATTTGATGAAGATGCCTTGATGATTTGCTATTGAAAGTGTTCAGGATGCACAAGCTAAGGGGGAGCTTTGGTCATATGGAAATGATGCATTGTTGGCATTCTAATTATTTGTTGTGGTCTGATCTCATGCTTGAGATTATTTGGTCTTGATTGTATAAGTTATTTCTATAACTTTATGAAAAGGTCTCATGCTAAGACCTATGATGTAAAATTGTAATATTCAGTCATGTAAGGACTTGTTCAAATTTGTAAACCCACTTGGTTGGGTAGTTGAGTCAAAATGTGTAAACCCACTTGGTTGGGTACTTGAGTCACATATGTAAATCCACTTGGTTGGATCATTGATGTAAGTATGAGTCCTTGGTGATAGTAAAGGTCATAGAGTCATGTACTTCATTGAAAAATATGTTTGAAGATTCAGCGTGAACTCAGGGAGAGCATGGTAACTTCAGTGCACATAAGATCTACAGATCTCTTCTTTCTACTAGAGAAGAAAAACCTTTTTTTGGTTTTGATCCACCCTTTTCCCTTGATGTCAAAGGGGGAGAGTATCATGGTGTTTTAATAATGGTTATAATCAATATATCTATTTGTTGTGGTGATCAAACACCATCATGGTTTCCATGAAGTCCAAAGGGGGAGATTTTTGGCATTATGATGCAATGTGTTGTCCTTGATGGCAACCTACTTCATGAAGTTGTCCTTGATGGAAACTGACTTGATGAGTTGTCTTTGGATAGCAACCTATTTGTTAATGATGTAAATCTGATGTATCTACAGAGCAGAAGTAACAAAGAAAGAAATTCTAGTAAGTGCCATAGTAATGATGAATAAGACATGTCACAAAGCATACGCGGGTTTGTAAAGGCAAAGTAGCGTATGTACGCGTAAAAGTACGTACCAAGTAGTGTATGCATATTTGTGCTCTAAATTTATAAAACCAAGGGACATGACCATGGTATTGGCCCACAGTATTGAGTGCTGGATTATCTATTTGATCCCATCTAGGAATACCATCAGCGGTTGAGTGGTTTTGACTCATGGTATTGGTAAAAGGCTAAAACTATATAAGGAGAAGAGGATCATAGTGCTAAGTGTGCATGTGTAAGGGTTGTTGATGAATAATTTTCTCTAAGGAATATCTATATGGATGAACTCTGTTCTTAATTGATAGATCTGAATCTATGATGCACCCATGGATATAATGATGGTTCAAGATCTCTGGATCTGATGATGATGAGTCTCTAAAATGACCGACTAAAGGAATGATGAAGAACTGGTGCAAGTCTACTGAAGAAAATGAATAAATCTGGGTAACCTCTATATATCTAGTTTGTTCTGCAAAATTTATTTTTACAGATCTATACGCTATTTGGTTTCAAAAAAAGCACGTATATACGCGGGTTCGCGTCATGAAAAGCACGTATGGCAGTTAGGATTTTCTGAAGAATAATATACACAGAAGTATACGCAGGTTGGTGTGCAGAAAAGTGCGTATGTATGCGGCGGCTTCAGTGAATCAAAGTAGTGTATGCTATTTGAATCAATGTTTGTTCAGGGTTCAGTTTGTATCTGCATATCTATTCTAAAGTCTAGGTATTGAATGAATACTTCACTCTGAATTATATCTACATGGAATGGGTTACAGTTTATTGATAGATCTGAATTAATAATGCACCTATGAATAACAGGATGAAGAGGGATCTCTAGATCTGAAATTACTATGTATTTTCTAGATCTGTTTATGATCTGTGATCTGGCGAATCTTTGTTGAAGTAAAGGGTGAGATCTGAGTTATCTGTTCTAAAGAGTTGCATAGTTCTGAAAATTTACAGATCTATACGCATGTTCATCTCAGCGAAAGCGCGTATATACGTAGGTTCGTTTCAGCAAAAGCGCGTATGAAATCAAATGTCAGTTCTGAAATAGTTGCAGATCTATACGCAGGTTTGTCTCTGTGAAAGAGCGTATATACGCAGGTTCAGTGAAGTAAAAGCGCGTATGGAATCTAGGGTTTTGCTGAAGTGTGTGGAATGAAATTTCTGATCTATTTTGCTCTTTTATTGCTATCTGTCAATGATGTATTCATATAGATCTGGGTTGTTTGAATGTTGATTATGCTGCTGATTATGTTGATTAAAGATCAAGTTGTTGGTTGATTGGTTGATGATTTAATGGATGAATTGATGGGGTTATAAGTTTCAGTTTGATGTATGTTGAGCTTAAAAGTGTGGAGTGGGTCCAGTCTGAAAATGTGATGAAAAGTGGCATACAAGGTATGTTGTGTGGAAGTTGTTTGATCCAGTATGAAAATTGATGAAACGTGGTCCGCAGTGGTGCTGAGGGTCGAAGCCTTCAGTTAGGGGGTTGTAGCTCCCTTCCAGTGGTAGCTGGTAAATGACAGCAGGGGGTAGTACCTCCCTTCCAGGAGAGGTTGGTAAACGAGAGCAGGGGGTAGTAGCTCCCTTCTAGGAGAGGCTGGTAAACGAGATCAGGGGGTTGGAGCTCCTTTCCGGTAGTGGCTGGAGAACGAGAGAAGGTTGTAGCCTTCTGTAGGTGGGTGCCTGCATGTTGGTATGAGTCTGCGCCAGTACAAAATTGTAAGAAGTTTTCTTTGTAATAAATATTGAAGACAGAGACGACAACAACGATGGTTTTCTCCCGAATTGGGTTTCCACCTTAAATATTGGTGTTCTTGTGTGTTGCTTATGTGTGATGGTTTATTCTGTTATTACTGCACATGCTTACTTCTTACTAAACATATGATGAATGAATGATGCAATGATCTAAGTAAAGAATTAAATGCATAATAAGATTTCTGGACATACCCAAGTTTTCTTAAGGATATCCGCATGTATACGCGAGTTGGGCTCAGTAAAGTAGTGTATGGTTTTAAGAGAAAGAAAAAGTAAATAAATTTTAGTCAGCTCTAAATACTGATTCACCCCCCCCTCTCAGTATTTTTCCCAAAAAACATATCGTCGGGTTTATGAAGAAACAAAGAAAAAGTCAGGTTTTTACGAGATAACAAAGGAAAGTAAGGTTTTGGAAAGGGTTTCAAAGAATTTTAGCACCCGGTTGTGGGGCTAGGTTCTTATGGAGCTGAGGGCTATGAAGGTTAAGCCCTCAGGGGCTAAAATTTTTTATAATAAAAGATACTATTTTTTGGCTTAAAAAACAAAGTTTTTAAGGGAAATTGAGGGTTCTGGTAGAGGAAAGAAGGCTTTTTAAAACAGATGGAAGGAGAAAAAATGATTTTAAAAGGGTCTTGAAGTGAATTTGAAGGTTAAATGAGGCTCAAGGAGGGATTTTATGAAGAAAAAGGGGATAAAAATGGAGGTCAATTATGAGTGAAAGGAGGGGTAAAATGAAGGGGAAAATGGGTTTTTTAAGCAGTCTTCTTCTTCAGGTAAACAACAGATTTTTAGGACAAAAGGGAAACAACAGTGAAGATTAACTTAAAGGTTAGTTATATTCATAAAAAAATTTAAATATGATAGGTTTTTAAAGGGAAATATCTCCTGAAGTTTTGAAGAACAAAATTAGTCGCTTCTTGGTATAACATAATTTATCAGTGGCTAACACCTTTATTAAGCCAAAGTCTTGCTTCATCTTGTCAGCTAGTTTCTTGTCTTGTTATTTTCTGAAAAAGGCATCGGTGAGGTCCAATCCCTGACATGGAAGTGCGGTTATCCTCCGGATTAACATCTCAACAATGGGGACTCTTTCTCTTATCCAAAGACAATCATCATGCATGAGGGCTAGAAACTAGTGCACACAAATTGCGTATATGTTGTTAAGCACAAAGTCTGGAACGTAGAGCATGTTTAGGAGTCGTGCATGTTAAAGTCTTGCCACCCACCTAAGTGGCTCTACCATTTCCACTCAGCATATTCATAATAAAGCAAGTGTAGGTACTTGCTCTTCTCTAACTGAGGATATTTGTTGTGATCATTTAAATCGAAGTCTTCCATGTGCAATTCTTGCACCTTTTCCAATATATATCCCTTGAACTGACACTTATTCAGGGAGAAAGGGCATAAATATATTAAATTTGACTACGTCTGGATCCTTCATGGGCTTTGTAGCAGTCAGATTCCTTGGCGGTATATACGGTGGCAACCTAGAGATAAGTTCCACATACTCCGCATTGATTTCTTCAAATCCTTCGAGTAGAAATTATTCTTCTTTAGATTCCTTAACCTCGATTAGTTGCTTCTGTTGATCTTGCATCACCTTAGTCTGCTACTCTTTGGGAATTTTATTCCTAGGCGAATGTCGAAGTGTGGCCTTCTTCGGCTTCTTAGGCTACAGTTCTCATGTAGCATTCTATTTCTTGGGCGACCTCGACCTTGTTACATTTGTTGGTGGCGTAGCAGTCACTATGAATCCTATCCCATGTCTAAGAAATTCCTTCTCAATCTCCTCGAAACTCTTTCTAGACATGTAGTGGGATGCTTGGCTATTGCTCAGGCATAAAAAAAGAATTCTAATTCATAGAGCACAAAGTGTCCGAATGTGGAACGGGATGCTATATTTATAACAAATTTTAAGTTCAAACTCCATGATCCCCGTCATATTCGCCTCATAAATGCGTATTTGGCAGCGGATTCACCGAGATAGTCTCATTAAATGCATCCCTCATGCTCATTTTAACGACAAGGTTCCTATCAAATCAATTGTTCCTACTCCAACGGTCATATTTTGGATGAACTTCGTCAGGTCCCCTTGTATGTCATAGTCCATCCACCTACGACACAGTTCCCTCTAGCTGCGCCACCTTCCTACATATCGTGCAGAACTACATTTTCGATGAAGCCTTTCCTCGACATAGTTTTTTGTAGTCCCAAAATCTCTTTCAATTGTGTGTATCAATAATGTTATTCTCTAGCCATATAGTCAATGCGAAGCCCCAAGGACAGAGTCGTCTCTCTATAATTTTAATCTACTGCCATTTAAATGTCCATGAAACAAATCACCATTTTGCTTCACGAGCTAAATTGTGCCACCATCTATGATGTTCCCTGATAATGTATGGGCCTAACCAATGCATCTGCATCTTACCAAGGAGCTTCGTGAACTTATTTTCAGAAAAAAGAGCTAAGTCTCCATTCTTGAAAGTATCTTTCTTTATATGTTTGTTGTGCTAAGCCTTTTCCCTCTCCTTCTACACCTGTTGGTCAAATACAACAATGAACTGATCTTCTTCTAGTGTGAGGAGTTGTTCCAATCTTTCCTCCATAATATTACTATATGCCATATTTGTAACTGTTTTGATTCTAAGACTAGGGACATTATACTCCATTGGCAACATTGCTTCCCATCAATACACAAATCTAAACAGAGTCTGACCCGTAAAATTCTTACACGTAGTCATGTATGCCCATAATACTGCAGGAATTCACAAATCCGAGTCAAATAATTCTCCAAATTTGTGTTAAAATCTTCAACCGTTCCATTTCCATGTCGGCGATACAACATACTATTTTGGTGATGCATTAAAAACTTCTCCGTCAATGATTCAATAGTGTTGTTGAAGAAATGTGACCCTCTACCACTCATCAATATCTTTGGACAACCAAACCTTTACAAAATATGTTCAAAAATAAACTTTGCAGCTATGTCTGCGCTACAATTCTTCACCAGCTTTGCCTCAACTCATCTTCTTAGATAATCTGTCATGGTGATGATGTATCGTGCACATGTTTTCTTTCCTGGTGGATCAATCAATCCCACAAATTCAATCTCCCATTTATTCAATGCCTGCAAGGTGACTTGAAGATGTAATGCCATTTCATCCCTCTGCGATGGTCTCCCGGGCCTTTGACATACATCGCAGGCGTTGCAATATTTCCTTGAATATTTCTGCACCGTGGGCCACCATAGTCCAGCCCTAAAAATATTATGAAATGTGGCCTTGCCCGTGTGGTCTCCTCCAGCAACTTAGCCATGTTCTTCGATCAAAATGATGTGTCTTTCGTGCTCAGGAACATACCTTCGTAGTATCTCATCGGGCCCCATCTTATATCAATGCCCCACAATCTAGGAAAAATATGTTGCCTTAACTACCAAATTTTTCTTTTATTGCATAGTATAATGCCCAGGGGCTACTCCAGTAGATAAAAAATAGATAATGTCTACAAAGTGATCATCTACAACCCATATCGCGAAAATTTTCACATCGGTTAGCCCCTCTTCAATGTTCTAAAGTTCTTCCCGCGTCTCAATATTGGATAGATGATTTGGTCCTGCATTCAAAAGTCTTGGCTTGACTATTAATTAAAATGATACTCCTAGAACAATATTAGACATATACAGATCTCCCCCGCCAACACAGGCTTGATCACCAAGTATTTCAACATCGAATGATTCGTGACCATCTTGAAGTGACCTCCTAACAAGTAATGCATGAATTTCTGCAGGGCATATACCATATCCAATCCTTTGTGCTTTGTGTGGAATATTTCCTTTCTTCCATAGAAAATTTCCTACTCTCAAATTCTATGGGGTGATCAATATCCCCCTCTCCTAGTTGTGCTAATATTGAACCAAAAGCGATGTAGGAAGCATCAACATGTACATGGAACTCCTTATTCCAGTCTGGAAAAATAAGAATTGGCGCAATTAATATCTTCTACTTCCGCACATCGAATCTCTTTTGGCATTCATCATCGCAAAATTATGTAGCATCCTTCTTGAGAAGTTTCTCCATTGACGTAGTTCTTTGTGCATTGGCCTTTATAAACTTCCTATAATATCTTGTATGTCCCAATTTTAGGCACAGTTGCTTTACGAACAATCATGGAAATATTCCTGGGGTCTACCATCAATCCCTATTTACAAACAACATGCCCCAATAGTATACCGAAAGGTACACAAAATATACATTTCTTCAAGCTTAGCGATATATGATACTACCTGCATGTGTCCAACATCAGCCTTAAGTTCGCAATATTTTTCTTCAACGTCCCAAAGACTTTGCAATAATCAAAGTATACCTCCAATAACTTGTGTATGTACTCCTTAAAATAAGCAACTACTACTCTCGAGAATATTGTTGGAGCATTCTTCTAGCCAAAAAGCATGACTGCATATTGAAAAGTTCCTCATTCTGTGCGAAAAGTAGTATTACTCCTATCTTCGGGTGAAATTCTAATCCGATGATACCTTGGAAACCCATCTGTAAAAGAGTAGGATTCCTTCCCTCCAACATTCTCCAAAACCTCATTTGTAAATGGTGTAGGTAATGGGTCATACACACATGGATCATTCAGCTTCCTTAAATCAACACAGATCTTGATTTCACCTTTTTGTTTCTTATCTTGGAAAACTATGGGACTTACCCATTCTGTTTCTTCCACAGGTTCAAATATGCCAACCTTAAGCATCTTTCCAATTCATCCTTAACTTTTTCATTATATTTGGGGTTTAGTCTATATGGGAACTGTTTCACAAGCTTCACATTTGGCTTCAAGTTTATCCTCATTACTCTGAGGTCTCCTACTGTTCCCTTCAATTCAAAGAAATTTCTAGGAAAATACTTTTTATATTCATGTAACAGTTCTGAAGCCTTGCTAAATGTATCTTCATCCTAATAATCTCCAATAAGTGAAAATTTTGGTTCCTCTTTTGTCCCTATATTTAACTTTTTGTTCTTATTGACTGCATTATATCAATCATCGTAGGTTCTGGCCTAAAAACCTTGCATTGTACTTATGATTCTGGAATATTAACATTGTGTAGATCTTCCTCATCCTCTTCCGCAGTCATATTATAAAATTCTATTACCTTCTCCAACTACATGTCCCAATCAGGGGGTGTACAAGTCATCGTATTTGTGGTCCTGAAAAATATTTGATCGAACTTCTTGACATCTTGAAGATCTACATCTATGTAATGAAGGTCATCTTCGAAACTAGAAGTTAGTAAAAATCCTTCAACCATGTCTGTCCAGTTCATTGTTCCATGGCGTAGGTTAGTTTCAAAATACCACTTCATAGGTACCACATCTAATGTGTGAACGAAGGTATGTACCCATTCTGTTGTTCGATCTTCGCCCCAAATGGTATTCCATTGGTAGATATTTCCTCTAGGGGCATCCTTGCCATCATATTTCCCTTCAAGTATATTATTTACGTGACCAAATGTGATCTGCATAAATACGTTGTATTCTCCCCAAATTCTAATGTTTCCATTATGTGTACCCCACCATCTAGCTGGTTTAGATCTTAGCACTACTTCTAGAGCTTAAAACTTTTGTTCCTCAGGTACTACATCTTGAAGTTTAGAAATAAACAAATTAACATCTCTGCTCCAATCATAATATGGAAATTCACATACCTATAATGTAATGAAACAAAGCGATTGAGTAATTTTGTGACATCGCCTGATAGATACTTCATGCAGTCGATTCTGGAAATTCTCCATTTCTTCATCAGAGTCTGAAACACATGGGCTATCCCTATCCCAACTTATCCTCCCATCTACAGTTGGGTTTATCCAATATTCGTCCTGCGCAGTTAACTTATAGATATTGTGAATATCTGCATCACGATATTCATTATGGACTGGTTTTGTATATTGTGCTCCTTCAGAGGGGTCCAAAGGAACAATGACCCTTGTGCCATTTTTCTCAAATACAGTCTTTCTACTCTTCAAATTGATTATGGCATCTATATCATAAGCCCAATCAAATCAAAGTAACACATTATATGGATTGTTGTCATCCACAATCTCAATGACATCAAATTCTAACAACACACTTACTCCATCAATGTCTACGAAAATACCTTGCAATCGTCCCATAGGAATAATTTTCTACCGATTGGCCATTCTTAGCTAAATTGGTGACCATTGCAACTTTGGTCACCCCATTTGTTCCCTCGTCTTCTTTGGAAACACATTTTCATCTGATCCTAAATCATGAATTAATTGATCCATCTCATAATCTCCTATCTACGCAGTTAACCGCATTTCCCTGCCAATTATTTTCTTATTTCTGTATACTTGGTTTACTGTGCGTTTTTCATATTGTGGTTCCTCTTTTCCAACGCAATTCTCAATAAAATCTTGCAACCCTTATAAAAATTTTTATCCCTTAGCAGCTTCATATAGGTATATATAAATTGTTTTAGAATGGTCGTATCAAATTCCTTTGTCACAGTAACCTCCTTGGGTTTATTATTTTGTGGGCTTAGTTGCATCTGTGCTATCGACGTTGAAGATCCAAGCCTCATACAATTCTTTTTTTCTTCCTTGACGGTTTCCCTTTCTCATTGCACATTGAACCCAATATTCTTTTCTTCAACCTTCCAAAGCCATGTATCCTCCATATTCTTTTTTATTTCAGCTTTGTCTACTCCTATAGCTGCGCGTCTCCTTGTTACTATGTTAACACATATTTTTCTTTGTGCAACTCAACTCTTATCATTTGTAGTTTTTTAGCAGGCTATTGTTTTTTCTTTTCTTGCATTTTAGCCAAAAAAAAAGGAAAATATTCTATCTCATGATCAAATTATCTACAATACTTACACGAGATGGCAGTTGGATTTTGGAAATATCTGGAAAATAATCTAGGTTGACCACATTTATAACATATAATCTAACCTCGACCTTTCCCAACGCCTCCTCCTCATCCTCAACGTCTAACTTGGAATCCTCTACACACTATGGGATAACCATGATCTTTGCGACCTTCATCTTGCATTCTATATGCCTTAGGAGTATGTTGCATCCTCAAATCATAACTATGCCAGTTCTTGTCATCATGTCCCATCAAGCTACATAAATTACAAAACAATTCCTTTGATGTATGTACATTCTTCTGAACCATATGACAATGTTTTGTGGGGTGTTGGTAGGATAATTTATATAAGTCGCACGCTTGTGGTCGGGCTCAATGGGTTAGGTCCACCACTGTTGATGTAATCTCTAAATACAAGGCATTGATCTTTATAATGAAATTTTCCTTTATATTTGATACACCGAATTTATGATCTCATGTTAGTACGTACTTCTTTTCCCTTCTTCAAGTCTTGTAGCTTCATATGTAAGCTTCCCAACTGGGTCTGGATCTATTGAACCCCTATATTGGTATCTTCTACTAGGGAATCTTCTATTTTCATCACAATCTCCAAAGCTTTAGCTTGGGTTGCAATCTTCTAAATGGATAATCATAGTTTGAGATGTGGTAATAGTGCAGCTATAAACCACTCTTTGTTTTATTCATCGGGGATATGGAAGCTTATTTGGATTAGAAGCATCTTGAATCTTTGATCTACCTCCCACATAGAGTTATTCACCAATTTCTTGATTTATTTTATCCTTGTATTACATTGTGACTGCGAATTTTGATTTTTAAATCCGGCATTCATCGTTTCCATTCTTTGATCCAACTTGGCATTCAGATGTGTCGCAGAGTACTTCATATACCATGAAAATGCTCTTTCCTGTAAAACTTTAACAAGATGAGATTTATTCATATCCTCATTAGTGACTTGTTGTGATCTCCATACTGCTTTTGAAACAAACCTATATTTCTTGGGATGCTCCGATCCCTGACCCTTAAAAACATGCATCTTCGTTATCTGAGCCATGCTAAATGGGGGAGGTGGAGGTGGAGATGGAGGTTTAGGTGGAGGGGAAATATGGAGATGGGGATGAGTTTTGATGGGAGTGGTAGGCCGAGGAATCCCAAAGGCTCCTTGATGATATCCAAAGTATGACTATGACGCACTTCTAAGGATTGAAAGATTTCTTTCTTCTTCTTCATTCTCAGATCCAAACAAGGGATTGTACTTAGTCTCAATGTAGTTGTTGCGATATACCATGATTCTTTTACCTCTTCATGTAGCTACATATTTACATCCCCAAAACATCAATCTAATTGCATATGCAGTACACCCTTCTCACATAAGAACATAGTAATCCATAACTTTAAAGAGTTTAAGTACGTACCTCGTGGACCCTTGAAACCATTGCGCTTGACTTTGTTGTAGGACAACTATGTATCAATCATGAACTCAGTAATAAAGCCTCCAAGAATAATATTGATCCAATAATCAACATCCCTTGAGATCTTGTTATTAGTCTCCTTGAGTGTCTTAATCAGCTTTGGGTTCCACGCAGTAGGCTCATCGTGCTTAAAAGAGGTCTTAGTATAAACTAGTCTTGATAGCCACTCGTGCAGCTCATTAGTGAATGATGAGAAACAAATCTCGTGCTGATATGTAAAAATGTACTTTTGTAACCACTCTTCAATTGACAGGCGTAGATTCCTATTTTCTTTTACAACAAATTCTCGCTCTTTTAGAGATACCCAATCTTGAATTTCCTTTCTGGTCGGATGCCACATCCACATATCCCTCAGTCTTTATATCCCATTCTTGGAAACAAAATCATTTTTTGGCTTGAAGGGTCCTAGACCCAAGTTCAGATATGGCTGCATGAACTAATAAAACCCTCTATTACTGGCCCTTTCAGAAACTATTTGTTGCGCAGGTCGAAGTCTCACCTGACACAATATTACGGGATGCTAGAACCAAGTTTCTGCATCTAGAGTTATTATGGAATGTGGCCTTAAGGCTTATATTCACTTCAGACTTATACAGATCTTCGTAGAACTAATATGCTTAATATACAGACAATTTTCAACAGTTCTACTTAACTACCTTGCGCACCTCACGATTCTACTTTATTATTCCTTAATCATCATATTGAACCATATTCATGACTTCGCCATGAAAATATAGATACAAACCTTGATCTAGCACAGACAAGAACAAAACATAGAAAAAGAGAATGTATAGGTAAATAACATAAATTTGTCTTCAAAGTATTCTACTATCATTTCAGGTCTTCTCAATACAATGCTTTCCACCCTGCACACATAGTTGCATGGGTTTGCACACTCAATTGCACACTTTCTAAGGTCTCCGCACACTGAGTTGCAGGAGCATTCTCTTTCATGCAAAACAATAGAATACAACCTCTAATTTAGATATATAATTACGTACATATGCATTATATATCCTTACACTCAATATGATGGCTCTTTATATAGCTAACTCTTTTACAATACCATGGTTCGAAAACCATGCGCAGAGCTAAAAGTACTCAAAATATTCCCTTCCCTTTACAAAATAAGGGACTTTGACCCGCCCCTAAGACCCTAAGACTCTAAAACATCTGTGCACAACACACTCCTCTCCTTGAAATGTAGATTCTTTACAAAATCTTTGACCTAGGGGTACCCTATCCAACATGTATCTCATCATGTTCCTCCTCCTATGGGTCATCCTCTAAAACCTCTCTTGTGTATGATCCCTAATTATGAAATGCTGAACTAAACATTGGGCTTAGTAGAATCCACATACTTGTCAATCAAACTTGTACAATTTTAGTGGCATTACATTACCAAAAAATCATATATTATTAAAGTACAAACTTGAAATAACACCCAAACCATTTAATTACCCATATCTTCCCAATCTGTATTTGGATGAAATGTTAAATTTGCATTTTTTTGTAAGTATAAACACACATAAATGTAGACATCAATGACCATGTATTGTGCTTCGAACCAGTGAAATAATTATTCATTAAAATAGTGCATGGGTGCTCATCCTTCCAAGCTTTCCATAAGACCAGTACATTAATTCATACATGTCTCTTATGGGCCCAAAAATAGTGTGGACACGTGATAACATCAAGGGAAATCTCCCCAAGAAGAATGAAACTAGAATGTTGGTATATTCAAATTGTTTCTATTTATGGTCCTACATTTGGTTAACTTATCTTTAAGATTTTTTAGAAAGTTTGAACTCTCATTAAATATAATTAGCTCCATACATCTCATATCTATGTCTAGTTGCACCTTAGAAGCCAAGTGGGGACCTATCAAACTTGGTACTAAATTTTTGGTGAAGAGAATGGTATGAAGTGTTGTATATGTTACTTCCTTGATGTGGAGCTTGCCACTTAGTTTTTTAGCTCGTGGCTGATAGTGTATGGCTATGTAGTTTTATACATTTTATTCACCTCTACACCTTCCTCTTGAGATTAGTACTAGGACTTATCACCTCAACAACCTAGTGAGGAAGTATATATCCTTAATCTCTAGAGTCAATGTTTGACCCTAGATGGTAAACCATCTGTTCACAAGATCCCACATCACAATGAGCAACTAAAGGAGGGCTATTGGTCCCTTCATGCTTTTCATATGAAAAAACATAAGGGCACATGCACATAGTGCATTAAGGGTTGGCTGGTAGTGGAAGGCTAGCATGTAATCCTCCTCATGTTTTCATTCTCTCCATTTAAAAATTATGGTTTCCAACCTACACAACATGAGGATAAACATCATAATAAACACTAAATATAGAAAAAACTCTAGAAATTTTAGCTCTCTTAACATAAATCTAAATAAAAACATTCATATCTTTCGTATAGGATTTCTTGAGTGATTATCACTTTAATATTGAATAGATAGAGTGGTGATAGGGTCTCTATCACTCTACAGAGCTAGGGAAGGATAAATAAAGGATTCAATCCACTATGAGGGTAATTTGAGGCTCATTTCTTAAAGAAACTACACATTAAATAGACGAAATGAAAGAGGAACAAAAGAGATTTAACCTAGAAGTGACAAAGTGAAAAATGATGACATGGATCTCCTAATATTTATGTTATAAATTTAGGTGACAAGGGGTGTCTATCCATCTTTGGTAAAATTGTACATAAGTGCACGTAAAAATTACCCATTTTTACCTTCATTAATTCTGAAGAATAGCAATTCGGATTTTCCATAGTATTAACAAAACTTTGTTAAATTTTCGAATCCCAATGGGGATCCATCTTTAGGACAGATGTGAATGAGAGTTTGAGAGGAGAACAGACCAATATGGATCCCCATTGGAATTTGAAACATCGACAAAATTTTGTTAATACTTTGAAAAATCCAAATTTTTATTCTTCAATGAACGACCACAGAAGCTTGAAAACCATCTTCATTAATCCTTTTTTATCATGTGTATGAAGGAAACAAAGGTTTTTAGCCGTTAAGTTCTAATGTTCACATTCATAATTTTTGATATTTTAGTGACCTATCTTTATGTATTTTAATGTTCACTAATGTATTTTGTAGAACTAGCTTATTTGTAGAACATGGATCTCTTCTAGAACCTTTGATGTGAAGCAACATCCACTAGAGCTTAGGTGCATATTTATGATATTTTCATATAAATATAGGTTTTTACCTCCATTTTTTTTGTATTATTTACTATCTATGTTGTCATCATTGTGTCTTAGGTCTGATCATGCTATGTTGCAACATTATCCTTCCTTTATTTTCACATCGTAACTTTTGTAGTAGAGCCTACTCTTCATGGACGACTTACAATATCACTTCTTTTCATTTTAGTGTCCATGATAGGATATTTTTTAGACCTAGGAATCCTCTTATAGACCCACCATGGCATGAAATGGAGCCTCATTGCTCTCCCTTGTTCTATCTTCTAGCAATATTTCAAGGAAGAAATCCTAAATTGTTTCTTGTTCATTTACGATTGTTGATGCTTATTGTTGTTAATAGCTCAATTCCTACTACTATGATACTATTTTCCATTTATTTTCATACTTCCATTATAGTCACATTTTACCTCTTGTCATTTTTATCATGATTTTGTTTTGTTTTATTAGTTTACCTTTACTAGAGAGACCATTGTGATGAGTGGATTTACCTAATTAACAACTTTTTTTTGTTCATACTGCTTAGGGAAATTCAACTAGATTGGGACTAGACTCTTACTTGTATATACCACTCATTTCTCTAGGACAAGCTTCCTTTGCTATTTTCTTATGCTCATTAAAAAAATGAAAGCTGATGAGATTATGTTTCTCCATTTCTCTCACTCGTTAAAACAATGAGAAGGATACCAAGTACAATTTTAGTTCTTTTTCAGGATCATTACAACCTCATGAAAAAGGAAACCTATTAAGTACATTTTAAACTCTTTTTCTAGATTATTAAACGAAACAAAAAATACAGTACCAAGCTTACTAGCATTTTTCTTTCGTTCTCGACAATATATGAAGGAGATACTAAAAAGTGGGCGGGCGGGGGGAGGGTGTATTGGAGTCTGTATGAAGAAATGGAAGCATAAGTTGTGTCACCCTTTAAAACGGAAATTGTTTGCATCATTGTCTTATAACTTGGTTATATCCTTCCTAAGATTTATACATATGCATACGTCATATACTACACCAAGTGGTCACTCTTCTAGTAATTATCGAGAATGCTCCAATGCATCAAACATTATATCATGATATCATGTGGTGCACATGAGTTAATTTTTCCAATTCACCTTTTTTTAATGAAAACTATGTTCAAGGGAATTTTAAGCCTCAATTGACCATCTACAATCTTATTAACTTTTTATGTTGACCATCCCTTTGTCAATTGTACTTGTTGACTTCATCCATTCACATCATATGTTAGTTTGTTTGTTGTTCATTGATGAAGTATACATTAAGGTCCTCCTTTCATGGATCTCCTTCTATTAAATTCAATTCATTATTTAGAAAAGTGATCTAGAAAATAGTATTACTGTGAAGCTTCCAGTCCTCAATGCCAATTTTCCTTGTAATTGACAGTAGGTTTTCATCATTAACCACTGATTAATAAAATATACTTGTGTTAAACATAATTTCATCTATTCATTCTCACTATATTGTACTAGGTACCTTGCGGTCCATTTTCCTCATTGGTGGGCCCACTTGCATATGTTAATATTTTACCTCATAATAATTAATTAGGAGTTTTTTAACTTGCATGACATCAGTTCATATATTCACATGATTTATATTCATAGCATCAGGGTTGGGATGAGGTGTTGTTTCTCCATGATACTAGAGTTTAGGAGAGAATATTACAATCATTGACGCTACTAATCCAATTATGACAACAAGCTACTTTACATAGTGGAAATATATACAACATTAAGTCAACATGTGCACAAATATAAACAACCTTTTACAATTTTTACAACCCAACTTTTTTATATTAATCAAAGTGATAGTACAATAGTCTACAACTCCCTTACCATGGATAATGGCCCTTAGACATCCATTGATATAAATATATACAACTAGGGTTTGGTGTCGACCCATCGTGACAATAAATATACCTTGAACAAGATACATTGACCATCTAGTTGATGAATTGCAATCTCTCAGCTCCACTCAATTGTTCCCTGAACACCATGCTTGGTCCTTCGGATCTTTATCTACAACAACACCTATTTTCCTCTATCAATGCACCAAGTACATTATCTAAATGAACAGGACTTTCACCCATAGCTTATCACAATTCCTTCTACAATCAACACATAGGATATTCACACTCATTGGTTGCTCCCTAGTCCTTCAAGGACACAACCCTTTGTGACTTCTACCAACTGATGCTCGTCATCTCTTTTGGGACTTTCTTCCCACTAGTGTCTTCTTTTGTTACCCAATGAAGATACGCTTAGGGTTGGAGGGCTTCCCACTATCACTGTTGGATTTCCTTCAACAACATTGAACTTAGGGCATGGAGGTCTGCCTAAATTTTGTTGTATATGTCCTTCTCCACAAGGCAAGTCTAGGGCTAGAAATTTCTCCTAGCTAATCAGACCTTTAATCTCTTCTTCTTCCATTTCTATAAATCCATTAGCTCTTCAAGACGATTATTCCTTAGGTATTGAAGTAAGCCTCTACAATCCTCCCCATGTTGTTCTTTAGGATACTCCAACTTCGTCACTTCTAGCAGGCCTAAAGTCCTTCTTAGGTCACTTCACTCAGGGCCAACTTGGTGCACTCTCACACCGTCCTCAATATTCCACAATAATATGATAATAATCCAACCAAACATAAAAAATACATACCTATCTGTTGTAGCATCTGTGCACTGGTTAAGGCATCCAACCACTCTAATAACCCTTCCTGTTGGATGCTAAAATTCCTCTACAAAGTATCATATTATAGGACACTACATCCACCTATAAATCACATCAGATCAAGAAGAAAACTTTTAATTATCTTCTAGACATGACACGTAAGAAAGTGTTGATGTAGTTTTCTCCTTAATATGTCCACAAACTATTTTCCAAACTAGGCACCTACATCCTCTAGAAATAATTCATCACAAACAAGAGGATACACATACCGTCCCTCTAACATACTATTCATCCTCTTTTTCTAGGGTATTTTGAAAACTTAAGGTCTAGTTAGGGTAAAATATAAGCCCCAAAATATACACCATACCACCCCAAACACTTGTGTTCCCCTCCTTTTATTTTTGTTGTCCATCCATCAATTGTGGCCTATTATGAGGGAGATCTTATGCCTCTTGGCCCTCTCCAAAAGGATACAAAAAACCTATACAATTAATTAAAAACCATGTGGCTTAAACATAGAGAGAAAACAATCAAAATATATGCACAGATAAGCCCTCCTCTCCTTCTAGCCTATGACCTCCTGCCAAGAATTTGGTCTATAAAATAGTCAAGCGAAAACTCAACTGACTTCCCTTTCTCTCCTTCGCTTGAAGACTTATACACCTACGGATAGTTAAAAGAGCCTTGTGATGTATTTATCCTCAAACTTTTAATTTTATGCCTAATTCATCTCTAATATATAACCTCCTCATGGGTGTTAACAAACAACAAAAAAGGAAACCTCCATACTAGGACGACCTGAACTAGTAAGTCTCTTCATCCATACTAACCTTCAAAAATTTATTTCTCCATTTTTATTAGGCCTTTTACAGTGCTTCAAGTCTACTCTAGTTCCTCTAGGGGTGACCTATAACCTCCAAGTGCCAGATCATCAATTTTCATCCTAGTTTCACACCCACATGCTTGGGTGAAAAACCCATAAGCCTGGGTTCTAAGTCCACAAACATATTCGTGTGCCCATTCCTCCAAAATCCTCTAGCCTAGGGTTTGGAGTACCTCCAAAAATACAAATATCAACACTCCCTCTTAGCGAGGGATTTTATTACAACTCTAGGAAGTCTCCACTGTCATCGTCATCAATGACACTAGCCCATATGGAATCCATTACTACAACATGCTCTGTAGAATGAACCCTGCAATCTCGGTAGTTTCTCTACCTCATCACATATGAACCTAAAGATACCAACACTCCCATAACACTACTGCCTTTGAAGTGAGATTCCCTATGAGTCTAAACTATCTCCAATTGTTGGCCTATTGCTGATCTCATTTCCTACAAGGCCAGTCTAAGTTGTGGTCGAACACAAGCCATAATTACTACAACTTAGTCCTAGAAGCACTCATCCTCCTAGGTCAAACACAACACATGAAAATCCCTTCAATCTTAGATATGACACATCACAATCCGATGAGGAAATTAGTATGCCAATTTGTATTCCATCACATGAAGAAATCTCGATCATACAAATCTCTTCCATTCCAAAGAAATCCTTAAGTTTTTCCAATGATACATGAAAAGTAAAAGGAATTCCATGATAAAAAATCTACCCTACAACAAGCTATTTTTCACCAGGCTCACCACCAATCCAGAAAAACACCCAACCAATCTTCCTGCCAAACCAGTCAATACTAGATCCCCATGTCTTCAGCTAAACCCTTTACTCCATGATCTAGACTTCTCATCTCCCTCTGAGTCTCTTCGTTGTGCACACTTTGATTCACTGGCCTGTCAAAGTAGCTATGATACCATGTTGAATTTCCACAATATTGGAATTTAGGATATATTCTAACAATCACTGATGCTACTGATCCAAGTATCACAAAAAACTACTTTGCATAGAAAAATAATATAAAAAAATAAATCAACACGTTCTCAAATATAGACAAATTTTTACATTTTTTACAACCCAACTTCATTCTATTAGTAAAAGTTATAATTCAATAGTCTAGGGCTTCCATAATAGGGATAATGGACCTCATACATCCATTGATACAAAGATATACAACTAGGGTTTGGTGTCGGTCACTTCGATAACCAATCTACCCTGAACAAGATACACTAACCATCTAGTTGATGTAGCGCACTCTCTCAACTCCTCTCAGTCATACCCTGAACACACATGCCCAATGATTCAACTCCGGATATACAACAACACCTCTTTGCCTCTATTAATGCATCATGACCATTAGGTCACTAAAAATGGATTTGACCACTAGCTAATCATAATTCCTTCTACAATCAACACATAGGATCTTCATGCTCACTAGCTACTCATTATTCCTTCAACTACACAACCATTTGATGCTTCTTCCCATTGATGCTTCTAAACTCTTTGGGACTTTATTCCCACTAGTTTTTTCCTATGCTACCTAATGAAGAGAAAATTAGGGTTATAGGGCTTCCCACTATGACTATCGAATGTCCTTCTCCAACAATGAGCTTATGGCATGGAGGATTTCTCAACTTCTATTTTAGATGTCCTTCTCCACAAGGAAAGTTTAGGGCTACAAAATTCTCCTTGCTGATCAGACCTTTGATATATTCTTATGCCACTTCGAACAATCCCTTAGTCCTTCAATGGAATTATTCCTTAGGGATTGAATCAAGCCTCTACAATCCTCCACAAGTTTTTCTTTAGGTTGGTCCAATTTCTCCACTTCTAGCAGGTCTAAAGTCCTTCTTAGGTCACTGCACTCAGGGACCACTTGGTCCACTCTCATGCTACCATCCAAAAATCCATGATAATCCAATGTAAAACCAAAAAAACATAAAAAATACATACCTTTATGCAATAACATATGCTCACTAGTTAGGGCATCCAACCACTCTAATTACCCTTCCTATTGGCTACTAATAGTCCTCCACAAACTGTCCTCTTCTTGGACACTACATCCACCTGAAAATCACATCAAATCAAGAAGAAACCTCTTGTTTCTCTTATTTGACATGATGCATAAGAAACTAATGGTTTAATTTTCCCCTTAGGATGTCCACAAACTACTATCCAAACTAGAAACCTACATCCTCTAGCAATAAGTCATAGAAAACAAGTGGAAAGACATACCTTTCCTCTAATTTACTATTGGTCCTCTTGTTTTAGGGTAATTTTCAAACCTGAGGTCTGGTTAGGGAAAATAGTTACCCTAAAATATACACCAGAGCACCCCAAACACCTGTATTCCCCTCCTTTTAGTTTCATTTCCCATCCATCAACTGCGACTTGTTGTTAGGGAGCTCCTAGGAATCTTGACCCTCTCCAAAAGGAGACACAAACAATCTAAAATTACTTCAGAACCATGCAGCCTAAAAAACAGATAAAACAATCAAAATATATGCATATATAATCCCTCCTTTTCTTCTTCTAGCCTGTAGTATCCTCCCCATAATTTCGTGTACAAAACAATCAAGAGAAAACCCAACTGGCTTCCCTTTGTCTCCTTCACTTGAAGAATTATCCACCTACGGCTAGATCATATAACCTTGTGATGTATTGATACACATATGTGCCATTTGAGGCCTAATTCATGTATAATATATAGCCTCCTCATGGGTGTCAACAAACAACCCAAAAGGGAACCTCCATACTAGGCCAACCTGAACCAGTAGGTCTCTTCACCCATATTAACCTTAAAAAAGATATTCTATTAGGCCTTTTTCAGTGCTTCAAATTTCTCGTAGTTTTCCTAGGGGTGACCTACAAAATCCAAGTGCCAATTCATAAATTTTTGTATCATTTTTTCACACCCACATGCTTGGGTGCAAAGCCCATAAGCTTGGTTTTTAAGCCCACAAACATATTTGTGTGCCCATTACTCCAAAAACCTCTACCCTGAGGTTTGGAGTACCTCCCAAGATACAAATCTCAACACAAAGATCTTGGGCTTAGGGGAATTGAACTCATATATTATATCCCTCCAAAGCTGGAATGGAGTATTTCACTATCCCATGTATTTTGAATACCACTCAAATGCACTCTCCATTGTATCTAATGTCTTACTGAGGTATACTATGACATAGATGTACATTATATTTTCTCATCATTATGATATGTTTATTCATTGTATGGATCCATATTGTATGCCATAATGGCCATGTATTATCATTTCATGACATGGATCTATAATGTATTATGTTGGAAACCAATTATAGTTACCTATTGTATCAAGTAGGAGTATGCCTAGCTCAGGGATGATATTTTTGATTAAGTACTATATATCATGCAAGTTATAATTGGTTCATTGGTCCTTGACTCCTTAATAGTGCCACTTCTTGAGATTCACCATATTATAATGTATTTCAACCATATTTTTCTATGATAACCTCACACATTAGTGGGTATATATTATAACCTTATTTGATACGTTAGAGTTGTAGGAGAAGCCATACCCTAAAATATCTTACCGAACAGGTTGAGTCACATTTATCTTAAACCTAGGAAGAGAATATTTGAAGTTGAATTTATATAATTTAATTGAAATAGAGTGATGTGTCACTCTATTATTGTGTAGAAATAGATATGAACTAGACATCATTTCTCTATATTATCCATTATAGAGTGATGAAGGACTTATCTTCGAGAATCATTTGTTTCCAAGGAGATTAGTTTGAATTAGAAGTTATGAATTGTCAATGATATAATAAGTGATTCCTAAATCTAACTTATATTGTCTCTAGGTGTCCAAAGACATCCTCCCATATCCTTGATAAGCCTACATAAATTGGCATTTTCTAGGAAATATGGGGAAGAGAGAGAGAGAAAGATCATAACGAAATGCTAGTGAAATTCTTGGGGAAGCCTTTTTGCATGTTATAGTGATATTGGATATAGGATATCAACCAAGGATGAGTAAAGGCCAAGGTAGTATAAAGATTACTTGCATTGAACTTATTTATTCTAAGCTATTTTATCTTATTTAATGTGGATTTCAACATCTTTTCCCCAATATTTTTCATCTTTTCAATGGATTTGGTTGGATTTTGATTTACTTGGATAATGTAATTTATATTTATCATATCATTTTAATATATCTTTCATAGGATAGTAGATCTAGGTTATGTTGCCTCTACTACAACACCCTCCAAATTTTTTTCCTGCACTCAATTTCAGAGTCTTCCTTGGTCTTGCACATTGTCATAGCAAACATTGAAACTCATTCGATGTGTTTTCTTGAAGTGTTTAGTCCCTTTTGAAAGAAATGGGAAATTTTGTCTTTTCACATGTTAATTGTCGCATAATGTATTAACATGCTTCTCAACTAATGTCTATAATTACACTAGAAAAGTAGCTCTATGCTCTTCATAAAGGCTAATACCATGTAAGAACACCCTAAGATAAGGTACTACAAAAACCAAAGGTAACACCACTTCCATGCCGGGAGAATGGCGTTGCACCGTATTTTGGAGGTTTCAAGGGGTTACTGTTGTGTAAATGCGTTGATTTAACCATGTAAACAAAATTTTCACTGATTTCCTATGTTTTAAGCACTTACATACAAGTGTCATCATAGTCGTCACAAAGTGTATCTTTAGTGCTGCACTTGTCGTAAGTTGTTGTAAAGTTGTCACACTAAGGGATGGTTGTTTTACTTGTGTCCTAGATGATCTATGTTTTTGTTCCGTCAAGTATTCTAAGTGTATGATCATAGTCGAAGTATGATCATGTTTCACGTCATCCTCACCGATCTCGCAATTAGTTAATTTCTAAAAAAAATTGACCAAGAAACTTAGCCTCATCTGACCTTCCCAAAATATGCATTATGTAGTATTCTCCCTTTATATGTGACCATGCCTCTTGACACTTCAAAATGCACAACTCTTTCCTCCAAATATTGTTACACTATGCTGTTCCATTGCTTTCTCCCAAAACTTGGCCTCCAAAATTACGCAATCCATTCGCCCAACCTAGCCTCAACTATGAATTGTGAAATATCTAGCCTCAAGCTCAGCTCTTGAGCTTCTGAGTTGTGAAATTGAACAACTTCATAGTCTCCTCTGCCTGCCAAAACTACACAATAGGCTTAACCAGTGCTTGTCCCCTCAGCTTGTCACACTGAGCTCCAAGATTGTGTAGTTTTCTTCCTCAATGTTATCACTCTCCCCAAAATTTTCAAGGCTAAAAATAGGATTGGAGAAAGGTAACCACAGACCAGGCTTTAGGTTAGGTAGCTAGCCATACCAAGACCAGAGAGAGCTCTCTCGTTGTCACTTTTGTAGTCAAAGTAATGATTGAGTATGTAATGATCTTAGGCTAGATATTTAAGCTCAGTAAATAATATGTGTTTGATGTTTTTAGTGTTGGATAGAAAATTCAATGAGTAGACTGTGTATAAGGTCTTTAGGTCTGAACTCCAAGATGAATTTGCAGATAATATGTGAGGCTAGATAGGTAGTTTGAAATCATTTAAATTGGTCATTGAGTATAGGATTAAGTATAAGAGATTTTGAATGGGCATTGAGGTGAATTCATTCAGATTAGAAGCAAATAAACATAGAAATGTAAACCTTGTCTAAAACAGAGCATGAATAAACATGATTTCTGCTCACAATATTACAACATAAACATATATGAAATAATAAAACATGGTATAAAGCATGAAATTATAAGAATACATAATAATAACAGATGCTCCAATGCATACCACAAGTATATCAACACAATTCCTGTAAATCGGTCTCTGATTTCATTCCAGATTGTCGATTACAAAAGCTCCACTACAATATGAGACTATCCAACCAAAAAAAAGAGTAAACAGGGTGTACTTGTAAAAAATATGGACTATGACACCTGATAAGGTTGAAATCCCATCCCAAATGGATCATAAATACACAAGATGAGTAATTTCCTATATTTTAGGGAGGTTAGAAACCATTCCCTGAATTTTAGCTATGAACTAGGAGTATTTGTCCCTTACATTAATTACATATTCCCTCATGATAAGAGGCAAAAAATAACTCAATAACTATAATTCCAACTCATAAGAAAACAAAACCTCGAATTTGTGACCATTTCTAAGCTTGAGAAGTGTCCTGAGGAATCCAATGTTGATTTATGAAATTTATGACAGCAGGGTAACAAAAATTTGCAAAAGCTTAACAGAAATTTGCAAAAACTTTTGTGGCACTTTTAAGGGTCCCAATCAAATTTTGAAAGAACGGTCAAATAGCCATTTGTGTCTAGTTTTCAGAACATCTTGATTTTTTTAAAATTACCCATGGGAAAGCCTCCACGTATCCATTCTCCCAAGGTTACTCCAAAGGCATAACAGAGGCTCCAAAAGGTGGCAGAAACATGAAAAATGAGTGGCTTTTGAGATTTTTCTCCAAAATTACATCTTTTCATTCCATGGGGGTTCTTGATATATGATTTACTCATCGAAATACATCCATCCATGTAAATAAATAATCATTTGGATGCCCCCAAAATAAGTGTAACATAATTTTGTTACCCTTCTGCAATGAGGAATTTCCAGAATTTTGAAGAAATCACAAAAAATTCCAAAATTGATCAAAAATTCTTAAAACTATTTTTATGGCACCTGTAACTGATGGGATAAACATCCAAGGAATTCATGTGTGGTTTATTTCTAGCATGAGGTTTGAGAAATTGTTTATACTCTTCAATTTCTATGTCCATGCCCTTGAACCACTTCTCTCCATGACAATGAATACTTGTTGTTGAAGAAATTGGGTTTGCTAATAAGTTAATCTATACACCTGCAATAGTGACCTTTCCCATTCTAAAGCTTGTAGCAAATAGGTTGGTCAATTGAAGATCATACCCCTCTTCCATGAGCCTTTCACAAAATCTAAAACACTAAGCCCTCTCAAAGCATATTATAGCCAATGGCGAGGCATTGAGTTCGTGCATTGTGAAGGGTTATATCCTGAGGTGGAACCCTCCCTTGAAGAATTTCTTGTCACTTTCTGTTTTCTTTTTTCACTGGAATGATGAAAACCCTAGAGTGTTGATGATATGGGTGAATGTATGGAAATCTGGAAAAACGAAGTGTAGGAAAGTGTGAATTTAGAGCATGATATAAATGACCTTGAAGCTACGATAAATTCTAGAAAACATTGAGTGGGTTGTGTTGTGTGTTAGCTCCAATATGTGGGTGGAATGAGGGAAAATGAGTGTGAGGAAGGTGGGAAAATGATAAAAACATAGGAAATTCCCAATGTTTGACTCTGAGAATAGCTAGTGTAGAGGTGGGGTAATTTCATAAGGTGAAATGAGGGTCATGGAGCTGAGAAAAAATTCTAAAGAAAATTCAATGCATATAGTAGCATCTTAGCTCCATCCTAAAAATGGAATGAGGAGAAATGGATGTATGGTGGGTGGTTAAATCTAGAAAGCACATGAAATTTCAATTTTTTTCACTGTGAAATAGCTAGAATCTACGGTTTTCTTGAATTTGACATGTTAGGGATAGTGTAGATGATAGGAAGGGTGGGGATAATGTATATGGGATGTGTGAGATAGGGTTTAGATTACTAGGGTTAGGGTTTAGGTAGGTGGGGTAGGTTATGTTTTTTCACATGAAAAAAATAATTATACATGGACAAGTGAAAATATGGTGACAAACATAATAAGCATGAAATTGTTTTAAACCCTCAAAATTTAACCAAAAGATGGCGTAAGAGATGACACTTACCTTTAATGAAGGCTTCCCAAGGAAATGGAGAAACATTTCAAGCTTGTTAGGAGGTTTTATAAGCCAAAAACCAAAATATTTCTCTCCTCCATAAGCGTAACAAGCATGTATAGAAGCGTAACAAGGGAGGAAAAAGCATAACAAGGGCTCAAACATGACAAGGGAATTGCCATAAATCTACAAAAATAGGGCTTAAATACGGATCCATATCTCTCTCACCATAACTTTTTTTCAAAAATTGAGAGAGGTTTCTGTTATTTGGTATGTTATGAACATTAAACTCCTTTTGTTTTCGAAAATATGTTCCCCTTAGCTCAGAATATAGGTTTAAAGTTGATCACTCAAAATTTGCAGAAGTGTAGCACAACGTGAGAAGAAGTGTAGCACCTACTTTGAGAGCGTGTTTTGAGGCCTTCCAGAGAATTTTGGGTCTACAAGTGGTATGGATGGAAATCATAGGATGTCTAGTACAGAATGGAGTCATGAAGCACTACAAACCCCTTCTCCAAAAGCCTAAAAAATTGATTTGAAGACAAAATGTCCAAAAGTGCATAAAATGACCTGGAGCAACTATATTTTGACAATTTTTCTCAAACTGTTAGTATGAATCCTTTGTCGAACTGTACGAAAAAGGACCACTTTAGCTACGCATAAATAATAGCCCTAACAACAAAAGTGGCTTCCAATATCTTCAGATCTGCAGTTAGTTGATCAAGAAAAGAGCTGCAAAAAACCAGATCTATGCATGGAAAGACATTAAGCAGTAAAAATAAGGGTTTGCTCCATATACCAATAGACAAGACAAGAACAAATTTTGAAAGAATTTTTTGTATTAAGGGCACCTGGGAGGAAAACAAGAAGGCGTATCCAATTCTCCTCAGTGGGATGGGTTCTTGGAAGTCCTCAGCACTTCAGATCTAAGATCTCTCTCTCTTGTTGGTGTAGAAAACCCAATGCAAAGAATAGAGCTCAAAGGGAGCTCACATAGCAAATAATGGAAAAATGTGACCAAGTGTATAGATCCAGAGTGATCTAATAGGCAACAAAAGGTGAAGAATGGTAGGAAAAACCCTCCTATTTATAACAAAATATTGGGTCATTCTAGATCTTGGTGCATGATTAAAATAACATTAACCATATCTAGATCCACCTTTTATGGAATATTTTATTATATTTGTTGGAGGGAAAAATTATTTGACTTGGGTCAAATCCCTTTATTTGTGAATAATAAATAAATAAATGATTTATTTATCATTTTAAGGAAGTGGTTGAATGATAATCAAATAAATAATGATTTATTTAATTATTTGTGGGTGATTTAGTCATATTTAACAAGGAATATTATTTAAATAAAATTTAAATAATTATTCCTAGAAAATAATAAGATAAATAGAGATTTATCTAATTAATTTCTTTTTTTTGGGTTAAACATGATGAGGAATAATAATTAAATTATTGTTTAATTAATTATTCCATGAGGAAAATCAAACAAATATAGATTTGTTTAATATTTCCTTTTGGGGTTTTCTGTTTAGACCATAAACAACCTAATAAATGTGTTTTATTAAGTTATTTTACATAGTCAAAGAAATTTTACTTAGGGTAAAATTGGTCTTACATGGTGTACTTGGGTCCATCTAATGATAGTAGGTTAGATGACCAAAAAATGGTGTAACAGCTTTCCCCCTAGCGTGCGAGTGTTAGGAGAAAATCGCATGACCGAAGTACGTTGTAAGAACTCAATCACCAGACATCAAAAGGGAAGTCGGAGAGAGAGATGTAAGGTAGACTAATGTGCTGAAGAACTAGACCCTGAGGAGACGAGACTTACAGGTGCAACAAGTCTCTTTTTATGAGAGGGTACTTGTGCTAAAGGCGGCGGGGGAGGCATACCTATGCCCGCCGAGAAAAAGTACAAAAGAATAGTGTGTCCGGTAAACAAGGGACCGAACCATAAAGTACAACCGGCATAAACAAGAGCCATATAATAATACAATGAGGAATCCCACATACATGCTGTTCCTGGGATAACAGCCAGGACTTATACAATAATATCTGAGTACATGAGATACAAATACAACCCAAATTCCCCATATAAATGGGGAAGGGCTCACAAAATCTGACTGATACATGCAAATCAAAGAGGCGCTGCAAGTGGCTAAGGCCAACATCATCAAATATCTGGAGCTGCATCGAAGGCTGCAAGGAAGAGGTCATTCGGGCATGTGGGGGGCTACCTACAGGGCCACCCCCTCATGAGGGTTGAGACATCTCACACACACCCGGGAATCATCAAGAGCTGCTGCTGTATCACTGAACCATCAAGTATACGGATCTCGTTCATGCTGAAAGGAGCTGGAGAAACAATCAAGTCAAAGGGAAATGAGAGATCCCTTTGCCTGATCCGAGGCACCGAACAAGAGTGGAAGATGGAACCAAGGTACATTGCCCTCTAGACCTGGCTTCTGGAATGAATGAGATGATGTCGACAGAAGGAGGTTGGCCACAGGTGAGGCAATGAGAAATCCTCAACGAAGGCGTGAGAGAAAATAGTAGAGCGACGGACAGACTGACACTAATGATGATAGGGAAATGGAAAGGACTGAGTAGCGAATGGACGAATTCCCTTGTTAGAGCATAAATGGCATGAATGACATGGCAGCGACTGACACAATATCATAAGGGATAGGGGACAGTGGGACTGAAGGTCATAATGTGCGACACAAGAGAGAGACCAAGCAATGAAGGATGGAGGGCTATGGCAGGGTACAAAGGGACTCGGGATAGACTCCATGAATGCGATGATGACTCAACTTGGATGCGCTAAACAAGGGCAAATCGATGGTGCTGCCACACAGTAAAGGCCCAATGGGGGACCATGAAAACATGAGTACAAGGTGGGAACTCATGACGAAAATCGACACGAACATGGACGAGTATGGAGGCGAAGTGGTGCCCCAAATACAAGTGTCGTAAGTGAGGAAATTCGATTTAAAGTGGAGGTGAAGTGGCCCTTCTTGGAAAAAATGGGTCCGGGTGAAGTAGCAAATCATAAAAATGAAAAAAAAGATGCTGGCTATCTAAAATAAAATAAAACATGCATTTTAGAAGGGAAATGCTAAGGGTAATATTTCTTAAGATAGAGTGCATTGCGAGGATTAGGAAGGGGATGGCCTTTGAAATCCTCTAATAGGTATGCCCCCTTACCGAGATCCTTACTGATGATGTAAGGGCCTAGCCATAATGAGTTGAACTTCCCATGACCAAGGACATCATGGGCTTGGTCATATACTAGAACAAGGTCACCTTCATGAAAAGTGTGAGGCTGGACTTTTCGGTCATACTGAGCTTTGGTGCGTTTCTTGGCCGCTTCCATGGTTTGCAAGGCAACACGGCGGTCTTCGGAAGCGCGCTCAAGCATGATAAGTCGTTGTTCTAGAGGTTGGGTGTCAGGGAGAAGTTCAACGGCCAAATGTAGGGAAGGAATTTCACACTCGATTGGTAAGAATGCCTCCTCTCCAAAAACTAGGTGGAAATGAGTAAACTCGGTGGCGGTTTTAACAGAAGTTCGATAGGCCCATAAAGCAGGGAAGAGCATGAGATGCCATTTGGTTTTGTGCTTATTCACCATTTGTTGAAGCATAGTCTTGAGGATTTTGTTGACTGCTTCAACTTGGCCATTACCTTGGGGGTAATAGGAGGAGGAATATTGGTGCTCAAAACCCAACAGTGAGGATAGCTCACGCCATATCTCATCTTCAAAATGTCTGCCATGGTCAGAGACTAGTTGTTTTGGAACCCCGAATCGAGCTATAACATGGTTAAAGAAAAAGAGGGCCACGGTAGCTGTCGTGTTGTTGAATGTTGGCATGGCCTCGGCCCATTTGGTGAAATAGTCGACCGCCACGATGATATACTTGTGGTTACCAGCGGATGGCAGGCGAGACTCCATAAAGTTGATGGCCCATTTACAGAAGGGACCAGTTGAGATGACTGGATGGAGGGGAGCTGGAGGAGCTCGCGCCTTAGGGGCGAAATGTTGGAAATTGGGACAGTGTTTGACTGCCTCAATGCAATCACTAAAGAGGGAAGGCCAAAAATACCCAGCGCGCATGACTTTCTGGGCAGTAGCAAGACCGGAGAGGTGGCCACCACAAGCGCCGCTGTGGCAGGTATTAAGGACCTGTTCAGCTTCAGCGTGTGTGAGACAACGACGAAGGACAGTATCAATCCCGTGACGATAGAGGTCGTCACCGATAAGGAGGTATCGAGGGGCCTGGTGTCGGATACGTCGGCGAGCCTCACGATCAAGGTGGAGGGCGAACTTTTGGGTTTGCAAGTAAGTAAGAATATCGCCATACCACGGGTCGTCGGAAGTAATGGCAAATAAGTGTTCATCAGGAAAATCGTCATTAACGGGAGGGTCTTGCGATCCGGTAGGTAATTCAGAAATGAGCTCAGCGAGGGCTAAGCCTTTCTTACTCTTTGGTGTGACAAATTCAAGGTCGAATTCCTGAAGAATAACGACCCAACGGGCGTATTTACTAGTGAGGATACGACGACTCAATAGGAAAGCCATGGGATTGGAATTAGTCACAACCTTGGTGGAGCGCATGAGGATATAATGATGAAGTTTTTGGACTGAGAACACGACAGCCATCGCTAATATTTCTTCATATGAGTAGGAGACAGGAGGCCCTACAAGGTTCTTACTGACATAGTAAATCACATGCTCGATACCATTGTCATCTTCCTGGATAAGGACTCCAGCGACCGATTAGGTGGAAGCGGAGATATACAGGATGAAGTCCCGATCAAAGTCGGGAGGGTGGATTCAGGGAGCGGATGTGAGAACCTGCTTGAGGGCATCGAAAGACTCATGAGCATAGGAATCCCAAACAAATGGGATATTATATCGGAGGAGTCTATGGAACCCATGTGCGGTGGTGGCATAGTCAAGGACGAACTGACAAAGAAAATTAGCTTTGCCTTGGAGACTTTGGAGCTGGCAGAGGGTATGCGGAATGGGAAGTTCAAGAATGGCTTGAAATTTCAAAGGGTCAAGAGTGATACCATCCTTAGACACTATGAAGCTTAAGAGACGGCCGGCGGGAATGCAAAAAATGCATTTCAACGTGTTAAGACGGATATTATACTTGCGACATCGGAGAAAAATGGTACGCAGATCGTGTAGGTGCTGCGCCCGATGCTTAGAACGCGCAGTGAGGTCATCTAAATAAGCAAGGATAATATGAGCTAAGTCATGGAAGCAATAAGACATGGCCCGTTGAAAAGTGGCGCTAGCGTTTTTAAGGCCGAAAGGCATGACCCGGTAAGCAAAAGTTCCCCACGGACTAATGAACGCGGTTTTTAGTTGATCAGCAGGACGGATAACAATTTGGTTGTATCTGGAGAAACCATCCATAAAGGATAGGACCTCATGCCCTGCACACTCATCAATTATTTGGTCAATGAACGGTGTGGGGAAGTTTTCTTTGGGACAAGCTTTGTTCAAGTCGCGAAAGTCCGTGCAGACACGGATGGTGCCTTGTTTCTTGAGAACGGGAACTGGGTTGGAAACCCAAGTGGTGTATTCAATGGGGTAAATGAAACCAGCCTGCTTGAGCTTATCGATTTCGGCTTTGATAGCATCATGTCTGGAAGGATGAATGGGTCTCAACTTTTGACGTACCGGTTTGGCATCAGGCCATGTGTCGATATGGTGTTCGACGATGGCAGGATCGAGTCTGGGCATTTCAGAATAGGACCAGGCGAAAATATCGTGGAATTCTTTGAAAAGCTTGGTGTAAGCTTCAATTTCTTCCGGGGTGCATTGGGCGCCCAAGGTGATATATTCTTCGATTCTTGGTTTGACTGAAATGTCAATTTTGATGGTAGGAGAGATATTGGCCATGTTTCCTTCTTCGAAAGCATCAGGTGCAAGGATGGGATTTTTGAACCAATCGACTGCATGGGGAATGAAGCCTTTGGTTTCTACAGCATATTGGTCATGGGACTGCTATGGGAGGAAATATGCGCGATGGTGCATATCATCCCACGGAAAGTAAGGGTTGGTCATGGCTTCCATAATGTCTTCATCGGACTGGAAGATGGGAAGACTGGAGGAAGAAGGGTCACCCGATGAGGTAGTGATGTGGGACGGGTCATATTCAGGAGAAGGGCTCAGATGTGCAATGTCAACAGGTCCAAGGTTGACTGAGGGGGAACCAAGAGTGTCTGCAGGTCGAAGGTTAGGTGAACTATCCCGCAAGGATGATGATAGGTACAAAATGGTGGTCGAAGGCTCCGTTGGTTCGATAGTGGGAGGAGGAATGTGAATGAGAGTAGGAACATCCTCAGGTCCTATCGAAGTAGAAATCGCAGACAAGTGAGAAGGTATCTTGTCATGCGTAGCCTTGAATTGACGGTACGTGTCCAAGGAGGAACGATACTCGTCAAGGCGGGGACAGAGGTGGGTGTAATGCTCGTGGAAATCGCACAAGGCACAAGGGTGATTGGTGCGCAAGGTTTTGAGTTTCAGGATAGAGTCCGGGATAGTGACATAGACTTCGGGGATATCAGAGTCGGGAAACGTCTCGTTGACCAGGATCTTGAGGTGTGGTAATTCAGGACACATATGGGTGGCGTGACCGACAATATCGCACAAAGTGCACTGGATAGTGGGCTTTGGCGGTCACGGAGGGGTAGGGGTTGTCGGGGCGATTTGGTCCTGATTGGTTGCCCCCTTACGAGCTTTGCCTTTTTTCCCCGGGGCTGGCACCACAGGGGCAGGGTCTTGGGGAGGTGCGGGGGGCCCGGAGGGGATCGGTTGAACCAGTGTCAAAGCAAGGTAGGGTTTGGGGTGACCGGGTGGGGTAGCGGCTGGAGGGTCAATGTACTAGACGGGTATGCCCAGGGTCAGGTTAGGGAGAGAGAGGGTGGCCATGACTGGTACCGTGTACACTCCTGGTGGGGGAGCTAGGAACAGTATCTGACCAGAGGGGTAATGGCCAGGTGGGACAGCTCCTAAATGGCTAAGGCCTGGAGGAACCGTGCCAGGGGGATAAAGGGGCTCATGACTACCAACTGTAGGTGAAGGGCTAGGAGCAGGTTGCGGAGGGAAAGGATGCTAACTAGCCGAAGCAGGTTGCTTGAGAGCAGCCTGAGACAATTGCATCATGCAAACATTCGAGGAGCTGGGGTCAATGATAGGAGGAGGGGGGAGACTAGGAAAAGTTCCAAGCAGGGAGGAATCCTTGTAAACGCCGGGGGAGACACTGGTCAAGGAATCGATGATTTGATTTTTGGCTACAGAAGAGATGGTCGTCTCAGGTGAGGCCTGAGATTTTGGCTCATGATTGTCAACTGGTCAATGGTGACTATCTTTCCATTATGGGGGAAAGACATCTTGCGGAAAACCGCAGATGGGACAACAGACATAGCATAGGTGTAGCTTCGCCCCAATAGAATGTTGTAGTCTAGTGGGGTGTCTATGACTTCGACGTCAACGCAAACAGTCTTACCGGCGAGGGTGATAGGACAATTACGAAACAGGCCGATGGGCTAGGAGGCATGACCGTCCCACGCTCGAAGGGTGATCGTGGAAGGGGCCAACTTAGGGGATCTAAGTTTCTTCCAAACCGAAGCAGGCATCACGCAGGTGGATGCCCCCTCATCAATTATACACCGGGAAACGTTAGCGTTTCGGATTTTGACGGGGATATGGAAGGCGACGGAAGTAGGAAGAGGAGGATGGTCTGATTGAGTGGCGTTGAAAACAATAATTTGGTCATTAGTAGGATCTACAGCACCCACAACAGATAGTAGAGCCTTTTTTTGGGAAGGGCATGACTGGAGGAGTTTTAGTGTGGAAATGGCAGCAGGAGATTGCGCCAAATCATTTACTATGGTATACGAATGAGCAGCTCGACCGGAAGTAGCGTTTCGACGTAATGGTCCCTTAGGAATCTTGGTATGAACCTCAACTTTGGGTTGAGGGATATGTAAGGGGCCACTCGATGTCGAAAGAGGCTCTGTAGAACCTGAAGAAGGAGGCTCGGGGGCAGACTGAGCTGGAGGCTTGGGGTACTGGCGAGACCGAGTTTGAAGGTGAAGGTCGATGGTTGGGAATGGATCAGAGTTCATCATGAGGATCTGGTAATCGGAAGAACCAGAAATGGAAGGTGGAGTGGAGACCCGCCCGTCAGGTGGTTGGGTAGCCACGAATCCTTGCTGAGGGAAAGGATCAGTAAACACAGCTGGTTGAGTAGAGGCCACATTAGGGGGAGCATGAGGGGAGGCATGTTGTCCTCGCAATGTGGCTTGAGACTCCCACATCTGCCGCATCTGTGGTAAAAGGGGACAATCATGGGTGTAATGACCGTAAACACCGCAACACGAACAAGGCTTGTTAGTGCAAAGAGGCCTGTCCAGCTTGGGCTGAGTGCCCTGTTGCTAGTTAGTAGTGTTAGGGTCAAAAACCTTGAGGATTGGGTCCACGAGTACTAGGGGCAGATTGATTTGGATTGCCTCTCCGCCTTCTTTGAGAAGAAGGGGGATTAGTCACACCCTGTTGTGCAAATACTTGCCCTGAAGGGGGCTGTAGGTGCTGTTGCTGGGCTTGAGGAGGCAAGGGAGGTGGAAGCGCGTATGCTGGAGGAGCTGGCATACCAGGCTATAGATAAGGGTAATGGTTAGGTTGGGCAACATTGAGGTAAGCAGGAGGTTGGGCAAAAGGAGGAGGCATGCCGTATCCTGGATACATGCTACCGGGAGGGGGAAGAGTGCTAGAGGTGCTGGCCCCTCCGGGAGGGAGACCGTAGCCCATAGAAGGTTGAGCATATGGATGGGAAAGGGCTCCAACGATACTGTTGGCGAAATGAGATTCCCCCAGGGCGTTAGCACCACCGGGCCTGGGGAGGTCAGGAAGGACGGTATAAACATAACCAGACTGGGCATAGATCAGGTCATATTTCAAGGCTATTTGGAGGGCAGCTTCTTCGGTTTGAGGGAAATGGGAGGCGAAATATTTGCCAATGGGAGCTAAGAGAGAGAGAAGGAACCAGTCCATATAGATCTGATCTTCAAAGGGGGGAGCTCGACATAAGCTGCGTCTTCGTCACCATTCCTGAACATGGGTAGAAAGGCGGGTTGAAGATGTTTGCTTGAAGGAAGTCAAGAGCTCCGTACCGGTATCGTATCAGAGAGGGAGCTGGAAGTAAGATAAAAAGGCTTGGGCAATGGTCGCAAAGGTGGTATGGGAAGAGGTGGCTTGGTTTACATACCATTTAGAAGCTTCACCGGTAAGCGTGCGTTGGAACAAACGAAGACGAATGGAGTCATCAGTAATGGAATTGGAGGAACACCACACGTGGAAAGGTCGAACATGATTGGTTGGATCTTCTCCAGTAAGGCCTTCGAACTTAGGGATGTTGGAGGGGAGCTTGGTTGGCATAGCAGGCCAACCAACATCGTGGAGATAGGGTCATTGATCAACTGATTGAAATCTGGGAGGCTGAGGCCTGCAATGTACGACAGCAAGGGTATGGCCGAGGTAGTTCTTGTGGCGGTTCCACTAGTAGTAGTTCCAGAATTAGGGCCTGGAGCACTGCTAGCATTAGGCCCTGGACCAGACATAGTGAAGGTGACAGGGGGAGAACCAGAAGGAGAAGGAGAACCCGATGAATCAGGAGAGGAGTCGGAGTGCAGACTCGGAGGAGGACTGGCTCGACGACGGCGGGGTGGAGCAGGTTGATCGACTGGAAACTGAGGGTGAAGGCCAAGAAGTCTCTGGGAAAGGCGCCTTGGGGGCGCAATGATGACGGGAAGAAGGAAACCGACAAGGGCAGAAAGGGACAGAATCAAGTGAGGTCAAGGGCAGAAAAGGTGCAGTGACAATTGATTTTAGAGTCTTTTCTAGGTGGTGTTAACCAGGTGCTTCTTCACTTAGGGTCAGTGTGTGGCGTGCGTTAATTTTAATTTTTAAACCCTTTCCGTTTTGAGAGCAAGAAAAAAAAGTGTGCTGCATAACTGAAAATAAATCTGCAGAGAACAGTATATAATGCTGAAATAACAGAAAATTAACAGCTACTTGTGCATCTATCTAACCCAAGAAGGCATGTCTCTCAAAACTAATCTAAAAAAGGGGAAAAATCTAGGCAAAACACACAGAAAAGAGGCCAATAGATCTAAGGTCAAAAGGGACATGGATCTAAAGGATAAAGCTGCTGAAAAGAGGTGCAAATCACAGCCAAGAGACAGAGGCAAGGTGGCTGGAAAAAGGGAGGAAATCAGCAAAAAGCGGAAAGGACAGGGAGGAGGTCCTAAAGAGAGGTCCAAAAAAAACAATAAGAGGTGATTTGAAAGGAAGAAAGGCTGATTAAAAGGGATCTGAAAAGGAGGTATCATATCTGGAAAAGGGGAGGCTGAAACTCTAAAAAAAAACAGACGCCTGAAACAGCTAACACTCTTCCACCAAAAGTGGAGGGTACTGAAGCCCTAGGGGGCTAGGTTCCCACTTAGGTGAGCAAAACAGATCAGTAACAGGTCGAAACGAGTTGAGACAGAGGCTGGAAAACCCTGATAGAAGCTTCAGAAAAACCCAAAAAATTGTAGAAAAACAGCTGAAAAACTGGCAGGTCGCAGGTTCTGACCTGTTTTCAGTGCAGGTCGCAGAAAATGGGCAAAACAGTGCGACCTGGAGGTCCAGGTCGCAGTTTTTGGGTTGAAAAGTGTGACGCCCCACTCCGGTTGTCTCAGCGGTAGATTTTCAGAAAAGTTGCCGTCTCAATTGCGGCTGATGTCGGTCACCTGCGCAATAGGGCCAGAAACATGCGGAAGTTAAAAATTTTAATGTTTTAGGGTTTTATGTGAGAAAAAAAACATAAAAATAGGAAAAATAAACAGCTGAAAAGAATCCCTAGGGTCTGAAGTAGCTGGATATGCAGGAATATGAAAAACGACAATGGTCGTAATTTAAAACCCGTGTGGAGTCGCCATTTGTTAGTATGAATCCTTTGTCGAAGTGTACGAAAAAGGACCACTTTAGCTACGCATAACTAATAGCCCTAATAACAAAAGTGGCTGCCAATATCTTCAGATCTGCAGTTAGTTGATCAAGAAAAGAGCTGCAAAAAACCAGATCTATGCATGGAAAGACATTAAGCAGTAAAAATAAGGGTTTGCTCCATATACCAATAGACAAGACAAGAACAATTTTTGAAAGAATTTTTTATATTAAGGGCACCTCGGAGGAAAACAAGAAGGCGTATCCAATTCTCCTCAGTGGGATGGGTTCTTGGAAGTCCTCAGCACTTCAGATCTAAGATCTCTCTCTCTTGTTGGTGTAGAAAACCCACTGCAAAGAATAGAGCTCAAAGGGAGCTCACACAGCAAATAATGGAAAAATGTGACCAAGTGTATAGATCCAGAGTGATCTAATAGGCAACAAAAGGTGAAGAATTATGGGAAAAACCCTCCTATTTATAACAAAATATTGGGTCATTCTAGATCTTGGTGCATGATTAAAATAATGTTAACCAACTCTAGATCCACCTTTTATGGAATATTTTATTATATTTGTTGGAGGGAAAAGGTATTTGACTTGGGTCAAATCCCTTGATTAGTCAAAAATAAATAAATAAATGATTTATTTATCTTTTTAAGGAAGTGGTTGGAAGATAATCAAATAAATAATGATTTATTTAATTATTTGTGGGTGATTTGGTCATATTTAACCAGGAATATTATCTGAATAAGATTTAAATAATTATTCCTAGAAAATAATAAGATAAATAAAGGTTTATCTAATTAATTTCTTTGTTTTTGAGTTAAACATGACTGGGAATAATAATTAAATTATGGTTTAATTAATTATTCCATGAGGAAAATCAAGCAAATATAGGTTTGTTTAATATTTCCTTTCGGGGTTTCATGTTTGGACCATAAACAACCTAATAAATGTGGTTTATTAAGTTATTTAACATAGTGAAGGCAATTTTACTTAGGGTAAAATTGGTCTTACATGGTGTACTTGGGTCCATCTAATGATAATAGGTTATATGACCAAAAAATGGTGTAACACAAACCATAACACCTGTGCATAAACTTAAGGATTTTTTTGTTCTTTAGCCTATGATTTACAACAAATTCTTTCACTTTTGGGAAATTAATCTCCATTTCTTTAGAAACAGATTTTGAAGTGAAATTGTCCCTGTGTGCAATGTAAACCCTAGCAAATGACCTTTTGATAAATTGTGAAGCATTGATCTCCTACAGGTTGGATGGCTCAAACCTAGAATGATGAACTCCCTTGTGAAATTTATTTTCACCCTCCATGCTACTTGTGAAAAATATGAAACCCTAGCTAGATGGAGCAGGTAGGGGAGGTGTAGAATTAGGAAAACAGGGGATAATGGTAGGGTGTTTTCAGTGGTAGAAATGAAGTGGAAGGATGTTAGGGAAAAATAAATAAATAAATTTGGAGGTAGGGTGATGAGTTTGATATAGGATGCAAGTGGAATTTTTGGGAATGGGCATGTGAAAGGTGCCCAAGAGGTCAAAACACTTGGTTTCACTAGTTTTTTTTGCCAAAATGTAGTGAAAATTAGGGTTTTAATGAAATTGATGGAAAAGAGGACTGTGATTGATAGGAGATATTAGGGTATGGTGTATTAAGGTTATATGAAGGTTTTATATGGTTCAATTAGGGTTTTATCATCTGAAACAAAGAAAATATGAAAAATACCTAAAGCGCGACACCTACGCAACACGTAGTGGGGGTAATCTAATGAAGGAAACCACTCATTTTCTCATGAATTTTGACTTTATAGAGGTATGGAGGGTGTTAAATTACTGTTTATGAAGTGTATGAACCTTTTTTCAATGATTTTGAAGCTTGGAGGACTTATTTGGAGCTCAAACACCAAAAGCGCAACACCTGTGCAACACACCCAGAAGTGTATCACAAGTAGTGTTGGCACAAATTTCCTTATTTTTCTTCAACCCATGGAAGATATGGAGTATGATGGTGAAAATTAAGGAGATATTTACTTATTTTCATATCTTTTCTAACTCCCTATGCAAATTCCTTGTATGGTTAAAATGAGATTTTGTTTGCTTTCTTTTATGACATAATTGACTCTTATGGTGGCGCAACAAATGAGACTTAGACTTTGACCTAAATGAAGGTGTGGTAAATGACCTCATACCCTAGATTATTGATGGATGAAATGAACTCTGAAATTATGACGACCATGAACGGAGTGAAGGGAGTAGCATTTCAGACCTAGACATATTGAATGAGCAATTTTTTTTTGAAAACTGACCTGAAACATGAAATTTTGGCCCAGGACCACTAAAAAGTAAACTAAAAGAGCATATTTGATCAGTGAACATATTGACACTAACATTGGCCCAAGATGGAAATGGCAGCTCCTTCAGGAGGTTTCAAGGGCACCATAGAACAAGTAGCCTCGTCCATTGGGCAATGGAGCCACCACAACTACAATCCTCAAACTGACTCAAATCGAATTGAAATTTGAACTATACATAATCAATTGAAAAATCCACTAGAAATTGACACTAAAAATATTCTCATAATGTTGATCTTATTCATCACACTTTACCTACTTGAACTGATCCATAAATCACTTGATCAAGTGAAGCAGAAGATCCAATGTAACCAATCAAGTAAATGAATACCTAACTAATGCTTGTATTCAACTTCACCATGCATAAAGAAAGATTGAGTAAATAGAAACTCAAAATGAAATTTGAACCCAAAACCTGTGTTGGTGAATAAAACAAGCACAACCTTTTCTGATGCTTGCAAAAGACTACGCAAGGGATATTGAAAATAATGAAATATTACCTCTTGTTGATCAGCAAAAACAAGGGAGATGCTTTCAGATATAATGAATGATTTTTCTTCTTCATTTTGTTGATCCTCATTAAATAAAAATGCAACAATGTTATCTTCCATATCTTCCAGATCAGAGACAATATTTGTATGTTCTTGCAAATCTTCAATTGAGGTAGCCAAATCAACATCAACACAAATATCTACAAGTGGCTTTTCATGTATATCAGAAAGAGAATTGTCTTGGGAAAGATAATTCTACATCTTGATCCTTTAAATTTTGTTTACCATGTTCATAAAACTCAATACAATGAGCCTGTTGTACACTATTTTTGACCTTAATAGATAAATCATGACTCTTTAGAGTTTTTTTACAAGAAAAACTAGAATTCTGATTTGCACATATTTATTCCTGAATTAAAAACTCAGAAGAGGATAGGGATGAAGGGTAGCTGGACAAAACATCTTCATATATAAATTTATCACTTGAATATTGGAAAGAATGCTACAAATTATCGTCAAATCCGAAAGATGGAAGATCAATGTCATCCTTTGAAGAATTCTGCTTAAGTTTTCTATCATCCATGGAAGAATCCATGATATTCTCATGGCGGTAAAAATTATTTTCATTCAAAGCATCCAAAAGTTCATCATCCATAAACTCTTCATCACCATAAGAAATTTCTAGCCCTTGAATAAAATTCTCAAAGTGATCACAAAAATCCCCAATCAAAAGAAAAGAAGGATATGTTTCTCTATACTTCTTAAAAAATATTGAGTGAAAATCCTTGAGAGAATAAATACAAGAAGGAGGCAAGATTTCATACAAAAACCGTGTTTTTTCTTCTAATGGGATCATGAACATCTTCACTAAGCAATATCCAACAAAATTAATCTTCATCTTACGCACATGCATATAAAATCTTATTAAATGAAGTGTAGCATCATCACATTTTCCATCTTTGAATTTTGGCAAGTATGTTTGCCAATCTACCTGAGGCATAGGATTTGGAAAGGCTGGAACATGATCTTGATGCATAGGATCATACCTGGCATTCCTTCTCACATTTTAATCCATCTTGAAAATAGTGAAGTCACCAATAGTTCTTGAAGCTATTGGTTTTTTAACAGTGGATTCACCATGAAAACTATGAACTTTTGAATTCTTCGACACTAGAGTTTCCAGGTGAAAAATGCACATCCTTTCTTGTGCCTGACCACTTTTCACTTTTAGCAATGAGAGCTAATATTTTTTGTTCTTTCCTAGGAAATATTTAACCTTCGCTCCCCGGAAATGAGGCCAAGAACATTATCACTCTCCCAAAACTTCCCAAGGCTGAAAATAGGATTGGAGAAAGGTAACCACAGACCAGGCTTTAGGTAAGCTTGCTAGCCCTACCAGGACCAGAGATGGCTCTCTCATTTTCACTTTTTTAGTCAAATGAATGAATAATATATATTGATCTTAGGCTAGATATTTAATCTCAGTAAATAAGATTTGTTTGATGTTTTTAGTGCTGGATAGAAAAGATAGTGAGTAGACTATTTATAAGGGTTTTAGGTATGATATCTAAGGTGAATTTGCAGAGAATATGTGAGGCTAGATAGGTAGTTTGAAATAATTTAAATAGGTCATCTAGTAAAGGATGAGGTATAAGAGAATTTGAATGAGCACTAAGGTGAATTCATTCAGTTTAGAAGAAAATAAACATAGCAATGTAAACCTTGTCTAAAACAGAGCATGAATAAACATGATTTATTCTCATAATATTACAATAAAAACATATATGAAGGAATAAAACATGGTATAAAGCATGAAATTATAAGCATACATAAAAATAAAATATTCTCTAATACATACCACAAGTATCTGAACACAATTCTTGCATATGTCTCTGATTTCATACCAAATTGTTGATTACAAAAGCTCCACTGGAATATGAGACTATCCAGCCCAAAAAAAGACTAAAGAGAGTCTACTTATAGAAAATATGGACTATGACACCTCATCAGGTTGAAATACCATCCAAAATGGATAATAAATACACAAGATGAGTCATTTCCTATATTCTAGGGAGGTTAGAAACCATTCCCTAAATTTTAGCTATGAACTAGGAGTGTTTGTCCCTTACATTAATTACATATTCCCTCATGATAGGAGGAAAAAAAAAACTCAATAACACTAATTCCAACTCATAGGATAGAAAAACCTCAAATTTGTGACAATTTCTAAGCTGGACAAGTATCCTAAGGAATCCAATGCTGATTTGTGACATTTATGACAGAAGGGTAACAAAAATTTGCAGAAGCGTAATAGAACTTTGTAGGCACTTTTAAGAGTCCAAATCCACTTAAAAAACATTCAACTAGACCTTTGTGTCTAGTTTCCAGAACATCTTTAATATTTAAAAATGACCCATGAGAAGGCCTCCAAAGATCCATTCTCCCAAGGTTACTCCAAATGTGTAATAGAGGCTCCAAAAAGGTGGCAGAAACATGACAAATGAGTGGTTTTTGAGCTTTTTCTCCAAAAATTACAGCTTGTCATGCCATGGGGGTTCCTAGTCTGTGATGTACTCATCAAAATACATTCATCCATGTAAATGAATCATCATTTGGATTCCCCCAAAATAAGCGTAACAAAATTTTGTTACCCTTCTAAAATGAGGAATTTCCAGAATTTTGCAAAAATCACAAAAAATTCCAAAATTGATCAAAACTTCTCAAAATTGGTTCTATGGCACCTGTAAGTGTTGGGCTAAACAACCAAGGACTTCACATGTGATTTTGAGGTTTTAGAAATTGTGCATACTCTTCAATGTCTAGGTCCATGCCCTTGAACCAGTTCTCTCCATGACAAGGAATACCTGTTGCTGAAGAAATTGGCTCTGCTGAAAGGTTAATCTCTACACCTATAATAGTGACCTTTCCCATGAACAATGTAAACTTTGAAATGATAATTGATATGAGTACCCACTTTTTTGAGGTAGAAAAAAATCATCTGATCTTGAAAAGTGCTGATTCATAATACACCTTATTTTTTAGGTAGCAAAAAATTGTCTCATTTTGAAAAGTGTTGATTCAGAATACACTTTTTTTTTTGAGGTAGCAAAAAATCATGTTCAATTTTGACAAGTGTTGATTCAGAATACACTTTTTTTTATTTTTAACATATTTTTGACACTTATAGTTTTTCTCATGTATCAGGTATGAACATTTTTTTTAAAAATGTTAAGGATTTTTCATGCTAATTTTGAAAAATGTTGATGCAACACAACCCCCTTTTTTAGAGGGCTTATTTTTGACAGTTTAAATTTTATAATGTATGAAGTGTGGATTTTTTTTAAATATTGAATATTTTCATGCGGATTTTGAAAACCATCAACATTTTTTTTTCAAGGCATATTTTTGACACTTTAAATTTTCTTATGTTGTAAGTATATATAATTGTTTTGTTAAATGTTGATTATTTAACCATTTTTCAAGTGGTCTTATTCCTCTTCATGTTTTTCGTCCTAACAAATTTGGTTTTTAAAGGTTTCCATTTTTTTGTTTTTGTTTTCCTTTGCAATATTTTTTTATAATGATATATATATTTTTCGAAAGTTTAAAAAAATTAATAAAAATAACATTTTAAGGTTAGGATTTATTTTATATTTATATATCGTTAATTAATATTTCAATACACATAAAATTTTTATCACCAAAAATAATAATTTTAAAAACTCGACAAAAAATACACATTTTGCATATAGATATAATTAAAAAGTATGTATCTTAAGACATTTTCGCTAAAAAATACATGTTAAATAAATAAAAATTATGGATATTTTGGATAATTTAAAAAAAAATACAATATTTTTATAAATTTTATATTAAAAAAGTCGACATTTCAAAAATTAAAAATTGAGAAAAATGATTTAGATAACATTTTAAGTATTGAAAAAAAACTAAAATTAAAATAAAACATACAATTTATAAAAATAATAAAAAAATATTGAAATATGCATACATAGTAGGGATCTCTCGCATATGAAAAAAAAATCGAATTACCTTCGAATTAGAGTTTCGGCAACTATGGCCGCCATTCACGAGTTTGTAATTTCGACTGTGATCATCAGTGCTGGAAGGGTTGGACAGGTGCTGCAAAACATGGGAACTAGGAAGGATGTAATTGTTAAGTGAGGAAAAAAAGTACTGGAAAAATTTCCCTGCCTTGTTTTTGTTTGTACAAGAAACGACAATCTGGATGTTATGCTTGAAATTATGCCTCGGCCTCATTGGGAGGTGGAGAAAATGGCGAGTGCAAGGGTTTCAAAGTTCTTGGTCGGGACAACGAATGCTGACACATAAACCAATTTAGAGGTTGTGCCTCCTACCAATTTCTTTGGAGCACATATCCTGACCCGTGATGATGTTCAAAGCCAGAGCGGTGTACACAAGTCTAACGGGGTTTGTGATTGTTGCTGCGCAGCACCTCCCACCGTCGACATGCAAATTTTGGGCCATGCGGATCTGGGCGCCTGGTGATCAGAGGAGCCATCGTTTCATCCAATGCTCAACCATGAAGCATCTCTCATCCAACTATCTGGAGGAAAGATCCGAATCTACAATGATGCACATAGCAGCAAGAGAGGTGATCACATAGATGATGGGGATCGATAACCTTACCGATCCTTCTTGATTTGCACAGCAACCCCCACAGAAGCCATGCAACAGTGCAGTTGCATGGATCTGGGCACTCTACAACTAGGGAGCCATTGTCTTGCCGAAGCCCCAACCTAGAGAATAGGTGGGATGGAAAGAAGGCGGAGAAGGCTAGCGCTTCATTTCTTTAGAGCACAACCACAGGATCTATGCGCTATGGTTGTTCTCTCACAAAGAAAAATGGAAAATATTAAAAGGTAGTCTGGGGTAGCAGTGAGCCATCTTGACAGGTCAATCAGGCCTCCTAGATGAGCATTGGCTGCCAGGGATCCCCATATCTCTTATTCTAGTCCTTTGAGATTCATATCTCAATTCTCACTAGAAAAACCACGACTCTCTGGGCTCACTCCACAAATCTAGTGAAGGGCCTTTCACATGCACTTGAACATAGGCTAGGGATTCCTTCTACCTTTCAATGATTATTTTATGGAGGTAAAAAAATATAGGACTCTCTTCTACTCTCATTTTATAATATTGGAAAAGATGCTTCTGTAGTTTTAACCATTCGGTTGCGAGGAGGGGCAGTCGGGAAACCCTCTTCAGCACAAGCTTTCTCCTACAAGGATGTTGTCCATGCACAGCCTCAAAAGAAAGCTGCTCAACCCTCTCATGTTCCCAAGCCATTTTTGGTTGATAAAATGGAGGATGTTCCCTCTCTAGAAATTTCCCACCCAACACTTGAAAACCAATTTCAAACATATGCAAAATCTGTCATCATTTTATGATTTAATGGATTATGGCCTCGCTCAACATATCTCTACCAATGGATTCACTCCACTTGGACCAATAACAGTAAGGTCATATTCTTCTCAAAGGGTTTCTTCATAGTTTTGTTTGCATTCAATGATTATTATCAAAAAGCCTTAACATGTGGCCCTTGGTTTTGGGGAAGAACAAGGATATTCCTCACACCCTGGTTCCTAGATTTCAACCCTTCTACGAAAGTCATTACCAAGCTTCCTATTTGGGTCAGGCTTCCAAATTTACCTACTCCTCTATGGAACTTCTTTGTCTTTCAAAGTATTGGAAACATCCTGGGATGTTTTCTGGCAATAGATACCTCTAGAGGGGAGACGGGCATATACACCTATGGCAGAATATGTGTCAAAATAGACATAAGTAAAGGCCTGCATGATAAAATCAATCTCAAAGTTGGATATTTCCACTGGACAAAGACCCTAGACTATGAGAATACTACTTTCCGATGGCATCACTACCATCAAACAGGGCATCTTCAAAACTCCTGTACGACGTTACTCGTCCAAAAGAAGAGAAGAAATCACAAATCAAACTCTAAAAGCTGGAAATCTGGTGAAACACCTCCCATGGATGACATTGAATCCTTCAACTCGAATGAAGAGGAGATTCAAGCAGATGAGGAGGTTTCAAAGAAAGAAAAGGACACGTTGTCTATGGAACCAAGAGGGTCCAATGTTTATGCGAGTGCCCAGAAACAATCTCATGAGTCCTCCTCAGATTCAGATAAGGAGACCACTCCTTTAGTCAACAACAGTCTTCAAGTGGTTTTAGCCCATCCGCCTCATGAAGGATGGGTTAAAGTTTCAAAAAAGAAAGGAAAAAAATTCCATATTGAGGATTCAACCCATTCTAGGTAGATTCCCGTGTCTATCTCTTATGGCTTCCTTGTTTATCTTCTAAGCTCTCTTTGTCTCACTCTTGGTTACCTTTCGGGACCAAGGTTGATAGTTTATCATTTCCGACTTCCCCGCTATTCAACCTCTCTTGACTGTAACTCCATATTGTATCATATGCTCTTTTAATAGAATTATTCTAATTTAAAACAACAAAAAAATCATAAACATACAAAAATACAATTAAGTTATAAAAAATAAATCATTAAAAATAAAAATAAAAAGTAATAATAAAAATACAAAACAAGAAAATGAAAAAAAACATATATTAAAAGTAAATAAATAAAACAATTTAAAAACATAAACACTATATATATATATATATATATATATATATATATATATATATATATATATATATAATTAAAAAAAATAAAACATATACAGTTAAAAAAATAATAATAATAAATAAAAATGAATTATTGCATCTTCCCGCCCAAGCCGATTGCACAAGCCGATTATGAGAATCGGCTTTATCCCCGCTCGTGGCCCAAGGGGTCGTCTGTCATGGGCAGGTGGAGTCATTGCACCTTCGCTCACCCACGAGAGGCGGCCATTCGAGCCACCAATGGCTCAAATCCGATTATTAGAATCAGATCTGAGTCGTTGGTGGTTGCCAGCCCTAGGCAAGTTGAGCTGCAGCTGCTGTGCCCGCCTATGCCAGGTGGCCCCTCAAGCCACCAACAGCTAAAATCTGATCCTGAGAATCAGATTAGAGTAGTTGGCAGCCACTTGCTTTGGGTGGGCGAAGTTGCAGCGACGGGAAGAGCTACTGCAGCTCTGCCTGCCCACGACAGGCGACCACCAATGACTCAAATCTGAGGTGGCCATCTATAGTGGGTGGGCCGAGCTGTAGGGGCAGGTGGAGATATAGCAACTTCGCCCACCCATGGCAGGCGGCCACCGGATCTAATACTCATTGGTGGACCGAGGGGCTACTTTCCATGGGTGGGCATAGTTTTTGTAGCTATGCCCACCCACAACAGGTGGCCCCTTAGGCCACCAATGACTCAAATCTGATTCTAAGAATTGGATTGGATTTGATTCTCAGAATAGAATTTGAGCCGTTGGTGGCTGCTTGTCGTGGGCGGGTAGAGCTGTAGCAGCTTCGCCTGCCCTCGGCAGGCAGCCCTCTTGGGTAACCATGGCTCAAATCTGATTCTCAGAATTAGATTTGAGCCATCGGTGGCCGCCCGTCGTGGGCAGGCAGAGCTGTAGAAGTTCTGCCCACCTAGGGCAGGCTTCCCCTCAGGCCAACAATGGGCTGAAATATGATTATGAGAATTAGCTTGGGCCCCCAGCCGATTCTAAGAATTGACATGAGCCTGCCCATGGCCCAAGGAACCAAATTTGTATATTTTTTATTTTTTTAAATTATAATTATCAATTTTTTTTATTAATTTTAATTAGTTTTAGTTATTTTAATTTTTTATTTTTTAATAATTTTGTTTGTTATTTTAATTTTTTTATATCGTAAAATTTCTATTTTTTTGTCTTTAATGTTTTCTTTTAAATTTTTTTCTTATTTATTTAAATATTTTTATAATTCATTTTTTTATAATTTTTTCTATTTTTAAATTTTTTAAATTTTAATTTTTATTAATTTTCTTTTAAATGTGTTTTTTTAATCCATAGTTTATAGATTTATTTTAATCTTTTTTTTGTTTTTATTATTAAATAAAGTCTTTTTTTTTTCTTTCATTGACTTTTTTTTCTTTAATTATGTTTTTTGAAAATAATTTTTTTTATATTATTTTTTTATTTATATCTTTTAATTTTGTTTTTTTTGTTTTTATCTTTTATACTTTAATTTTGTTTTTTTTTTTTTTTTAACATCTTATGTTTTATTTTTTTGTTTTGGCTTTTCATATATTTGATTATTTTGGTATTTTTTATTTTATGTTTTTTTCTAATATGTACTTTTATTTACTTTTTATTGTTATTTTTAACTTTTGTTTTGTTTTTGTTTTTTGTTTTTTTCATTGTTTTTTTTTTGTTTTTTTTAATTTTTGTTTTCATTTTTCTTTTGAAATTTTAAGGTTTTCCGGAGTCATGATATTTTATCTTTTATGTCACTATTTCAAAATGTTGAAAATCTATCCTAAAGAAAAAAAAATTATTCCAACATCAACACTTTTTGTTTTTAGGGTGTTTTTTGCACAAAAAAAAAATCGTTTTCACTACTATGCTTAAAACATGTCGAAAATTTACCCCCAAAAAAAGTTGATATTCCAGCATCAACATTTTTCGTTTTAGAGCTGTTTTTCTATATTTTTGGGGTTTTTTAGCTAGAATTCTCATTTTCAATTTATAGTTCCTATTTGATATTTTACATTGTTCATGCTAAAGCTTGTATCAAATATGTTGGTCAATTGAAGATGATATGCCTCGTCCATGATCCTTTCAGAAAATCTCAAACACTGAGCCATCTCAAAGCATCTCCTGGCCAATGGCGAGACATTGAGTTCATACATTGTGAAGGGTTTTAGCTTGAGGTGGTGTCATCCCTTGAAGCTTCTCTTGTCACTTTCCATTTTGTTTGTCACTGGAATGATGAAAACCATAGAGTGTTGATGAGATGGGTGAATGTATGGAAATATGGGAAAACATAGTGTAGGAAAGTGTGAGTTTAGAGGATGAGATGGATGATCTTGAAGCTGAGAGAGATTCTAGAAAAAATTGAGTGGGTTGGGTTGTGTGTTAGCTCCAATTTGTGGGTGGAATGAGGGAAAATGAGTGTGAGGAATATGGAAAAATGATAAAAACACAAGAAATTCCCAAATTGACTATGAGAATAGCTAGTGTAGAGGTTGGGTAATTTCATAAGGTGAAATCAGGGTCATGGAGCTGAGAAAAAATTCTACAAAAAATTCAGTGCATAGAGTAGCATCTTAGCCCCATACTGAAATTGGAATGAGGAGAAATGGATGTGTGGAGGGTGGCTAAATCTAGAAAACATAAAAAATTTCAAGTTTTTCAGTGTGAAATAGCTAGAACCTAGGGTTGGCTTGAATTTGACATGTTAGGGATGGTTTAGATGATAGGAAAGGTGGGGATAATATATATGGGATGTGTGAATTAGGGTTTAGATAACTAGGGTTAGGGTTTAGGTAGGGGGGGTAGTTTCTGGTTTGTCACATGAAAAAAAAAATATGCATGGACAAGTGAAAATATGAAGACAAACATAATAAGCATGAATTTTTTTTTAACCCTCATAACCAAAAGATGGCATAAGAGATGACACTTACCTTTTATGAAGGCTTCACAAGGTGATTTGAAACCATGAGAGCTTTTTATTTCTAATACAGAGATGGACTGTAGGGGCATTTGCAGGATATGTCACCTTTAAAGAAAGGATGAGATCCTAAAGCTTTCTGGCCCTTTATAGACTCTGCCTAAAGAAATAATAGAAGTAATCACTAATGATCTGATAATGAAACTACTTGTTGCTGGTGCAAGGTATCCATTATCCAATAAAATTATGTGTGCAAACTGTTTAATGTGTTTTGAAATTGGAACAAGGTGAACTTGATGAGTTTATGAGTCTTTTTGTATGTGGGAGGCTTATTTCTTTTTACTATTTAACATATTTAAATCTAAAAATAAGTAGCAAATAAAACACAAAATATAACTCAGCATATGATGAGGCAGTTCACCCCTCCTGGGCTACATGTTTCGGGTCCAATGCCCTCAAATGGGCATGTCTTTGCTCTTATTACGCCCAGAAAATGATTACAAAATGTGTATAAAGCCTAAACATGCAAAAATAGCCGCAAAAATTAGTTCAGAGTGCAGAATACAGTAAGAAATGACTATAGTTTCACCTCCAATGGATAACTATAATCCAATATAGCTCTCCAATCCCAGAGCCTTGGTGGCTCTTCAAGCTCTCTCTGCTAAAAAAGTACCTAAATATGATCTCTGTTTCCTCTGAAACCTGCACCATTAGCTCTGGAATGCTCAAATTACCGAAAGTAGACTCTTGGTTCACCTCAAATGGTCAACCACAGCTCAGCACAACCTCAACCCCAAAGTGGCCCTGGTGGCTTAAAAAGCTTCTCCGAAGCTAAACAAGCTGAGGAGCTGCTCCAATGGCTCTGACACCTGTCTCAATGGCTTCAAAATTCTGAGAAGACCCAAAATAAAAATAAAAAAATTCGCTCAAGAAGGATTCTCCTAGCAAAAGTTATGCTCAGTACAAGTTTTTCCCAATTAGGGCTATAAAACATCCACTAATTGTGGAAGACTATAGTTAGGCCTGCTAAATTAGGTGTTCGACGCTATTATGGAGCTCTCCACCATTTTTACTACCAAGAACCGAGGACTAACGGATAAGGTCCATTCCCACATGACCGCACCTGACAGATAGGACTTTGGATAAATCTGTCTGCAATTAAAGTTAAAACATATGATAAAACCATATTAAAAACCCCCGCCAAAATACCCATGACCATGCCTCTTGGTATTCATATCCGCCATTTGTTTTAGACCAAGGTTTTCCGCCGTTGGTGATATGGTAGAGGGGGCTGACCCTAAGGGGCTGGCTGCCTTACGACCCCGCCTCATTTGAATTTAAAAATCACATAGAACTTCTACCAAAATATATGTAAGTATCACATGTAGCTCACTCGGTCAGGTTGATTGGCTGGCGGAGCCTTGACCCGGGTTCGAATCCTGTCTGCCATATAAATTTTGTTACACCATTATTTGACTCTTGGAGCCACGTGGCAGCCTCCGGGTTGGCCACGTGGCACCCTTTAATTGGCCCTACCTGGAATATTCAACAGAATATTCTGTGGAATATTTTGTGGAATATTCCCAAAATATTCTGTGGAATTTTCTTTTTTTAATATTTTTTTAGTTAAATTCAAACTGAGTCAAACTGGGCTTTTTGCTTGAAATTGAGAAACTTCAAACTTGAATATCTTCTTCATACAGTGTCAGTTTTTAGTGTCGTTCATGACTACAGGATCTTTTTGAAGAGACCTTTCCAGTCATTCTGGTTTGAACCAATTCTGAGAAAATCAAATTTTGAGAATTTTTCCAAATAGGACTTGATCACCTGATCACACCTCCCAAATGGGAAGCTTTTGGACCCACAAAATCTCTCTGATTAATGAAACTGATGATGTGGAGACTAGTTCTCCACTCTTCCACCCTTGAATAACTAAAATCTTCTTGATTTCATCAAATGGAGCTTTTCATAAAATGATAAATTGGCTCTGGAATTCATTGATCGACCGTTGCTAAAACTGACTGAGTCATGATGAAAATTCTTGAAATTTGTAGAACAAAAACTATAATTTGCAGAAAAAAAAAAATTTCTACAATGATCAAACTTCAAAGAAGACTAAAAACAAGATTCACCTTGCCAATTGTTCACATGGCGAATTTTTGCTGAATGAGCCATGCACTTGTGTCGAATCCCAACCAAGTTTTCTAGCCATAAAAATCCGCCATTCTGAAACCAACATTGACCCATGCTGAACTGTGTGCCCTCTTTTCTTGCATGCCTTTCAATCTCATGGAATCTTGCACTGCTTTGCACCGAAACTTCGTTCTCTGCACTGATCGAAACCAAAGGTACCTTGTGCAACATAATTTCATCTTCTTTCAAAGATGAACTGTTATCAGACTGAGAAATATCATTAGCAATATCATGAAAAGATAAATGTAAAAAATCTTGTCGTTTCAACATCAACAAAGTCATATTTTGACTTGCATTAACTAGCCTTTTCAATTGACCTGCATGGACTAAAGAAGATTCTAGCTTCTTCTTATGTGCTCTCACAATATACTCTTTTCCATCCTTGAACAAGTGATACTTATTCTAATGGCGATAGAAGATTTCCTTTCTGTCATATAAATATGGACTACCCAACACAACACCTCTAATGTCAAGCGGTACTACATCTAGTTCAACCCAATCAACATAATGAGTTGTTATGGCGAAGCGCAAGATGCGCTTTCTTGAGACTTTCAAGTTTGCATCCTTGCATATCCACCCAAGTGGATAAGGCTTTGGATGAGGAATTGTCTCAAGTTTCAGTTGTTTGACCAAGTCTTCTGAAATGAGATTAGCTTGAGACCCACTATCAAAAAGTGTGTCTATCTTTTTGTGGTTTGAGATTATCCTCACATGAAATAGCTCTATCCTCCTCTTTTCATCTTGAGTTTCTTTGTGACATTTTAATGAGCTAGAACTGGGATTTGATTCTTGTAGAACCTCTTTCCCTTTGATGTTCTTTAATACCATGGCAATACTTTTTGTCTCATCACCTGATTCAGACCCTAAGTCTTGTTCAACAGTTGCTACAGTTTTCCTCTTTTCTTTGGTCTTGTCTTTGTTTTTATATTTCTCTAGTTTCAACTCAGGATGAAGCTTCCAACAGTGGTCTTCATCATGGCTTGTTTTTGAATAGTTCTTGCAAAATAATTTACCTTTTTCCTTTCTATAATTTGCAACCCTTTTTCTTCCTTTGCTTTTAAAATCACTATCCTCATTCAAGGCATCAAAAGTGTTTTTCCCTCTAGCCTCTAAATGCGTAGCTTGTACACAAACTCCACCTAAACTAGTAGGATTAAACATAATAATAGTTTTTTGAAGGTAATTGTGCAAATCACCTATGTACTTTAACAAAGTATCTTGGCTTTGTAAATCTACCCCAAGTAAGAGTGCTCTTCTCCTAAATTCCCGGGTATAGTGTTGCACATTCTATCCCTTAAGTTGTCTAAAGTTTTTCCAGTGCATTATAGCCTTTTGAAGGTGAGCAAGAGGATAAAATTTTTTCTTGATTGCAGTAATAAACTCAGCCCATGATAAAGAAATCTTACCATGTTTCTTAATTTCCTCCCTGTTCTTGGCTTCCCACCAAACCAATGCTGCTCCATGCATCCTTAGTGAGGCTAATTGTATTTTAGTTTCACCATCATGCAGATTTTGAATCCTCAAATAGACTTCTAGTTTTCTGATCCAATTATCTAATTTCTCTACATTAACATCACATTAAACATTGGAAATTCAAATTTGACATCAATCTTTAACAAAGGATTTTTACCAGTTGTTTTTGACTTATGTGACTGATTTACAAATGTTGAAGAGGATGATGTTGGGGAAGAGGATGACGATGGAGATGGTGGATCGCCATTTCCTCCATTACCTTTCTTTGACTTATCATTGTCCTTCTTTCCTCCCGAAGAATCTCCTCCTTCTCTTTGGTTCTTATATCCTTCTCCAACAATCATATCATTTCTTTCTTGATAGAGGATCCTTACCATTTCAATCATATCCAAGAAGATTTCTGAAAAACCCTTTCTTCTTCCTTGGGATCCATTTCTTCATGAGCTTCACCTTCTCTTGAAGAAATTCTTGTAGCTACTTCTAGGGCTCTTGGAGGTGGTTCTCTGACCCTTCTTGGTTGTGGATTAGTTTGTGCACTAACCAAGTTTCCGTCACCTCTCTTGAGTTTTAACCTAGTAAGAATCAAAATTTGCAAACAAATGACTTAATATTTGCACACAACAATGCTGAGTAAAAACTCTAGCTCAAAACCATAAGCTTAACCTATGCTCTGATACCAATCTGATTTGAAACTGTGAGAACTTCTTATTTCTAATAAAGAGATGGACTGTAGGGGCATTTACAAGATATGTCACCTTTAAAGAAAGGATGAGATCCTGAAGCTTTCTGGCCCTTTACAGACTCTGCCTAAAGAAATAATAGAAGTAATCACTAATGATCTGATAATGAAACTACTTGTTGCTGGTGCAAGGTATCCATTATCCAATAAACTTATGTGTGCAAACTGTTTAATGTGTTTTGCAATTGGAACAAGGTTACTTTGATGAGTTTGTGAGTCTTTTTGTATGTAGGAGGCTTATTTCTTTTATTGTTTAACATATTTGACTCTAAAAATAAGCAGAAAATAAAACACAGAATATAACTCAGCATATGATGAAGCAGTTCACCCCTCCTAGGCTACATCTGCCGGGTCCAATGCCCCCAAATGGGCATGTCCTTTCTCTTATTATGTTCATAAAATGATTATACAATGTGTAGAAAGCCTAAACAGGAAAAAATAACTACAAAAATGAGTTCAAAGTGTAGAATACAGTCAGAAATGACTATGGTTTCACCTCCAATTGATTACTATAATCCAATACAGCTCTCCAATCCACAAGCCCTAGTGGCTCTTCAAGCTCTCTCTACTAAAAAAAGTACCTGAAGATGATCTTTGTTGCCTCCGAAACCTACACCATTGGCTCTGGAATTCTTAAATTACCCAAAGCAGACTCTTGGTTCACGTCAAATGGTCAACCACAGCTCAGCACAACCTCAACCCCAAAGTGGCCCTAGTGGCTCAAAAAGCTTCTTCGAAGTTAAAAAGGCTGAAGAACTACTCCAATGGCTCTAAAACCTATCTCAATGGCTTCAAAATTCTGAGAAGACCTAAAATAAAATAAAAAATCGCTCAGAAAGGATTCTCCTAGAAAAATTTATGCTCAGTACAAGTTTTTCCCAATTAGGGCTATAAAACCTCCACTAATTGTGGAAGATTGCATTTAGGCCCGCTAAATTAGGTGGTCAGCGCTATTCTGGAGCTCTCCACCATTTTTACTGCCAAGATTCAAGGGCTAACAGATAAGGTCCGTTCCCACATGACCGTACCCAACGGATAGGACTTTGGATAAATATGTTTGCAACTAAAGTTAAACCATATGATAAAACCATATTAAAAACCCTTGCCAAAATACCCATGACCATGCCTCTTGGTATCCATATCCGTCATTTTTTTTAGACCAAGGTTTTCTATCGTTGGTGATATGGTAGAGGGGGTTGGCCCCCTTACGACCCCGCCTCATTTGAATTTAACACTCACATAGAAATTCTACCAGAATATATGTAAGTATCACCTGTAGCTCACCCAGACGAGTTGCCCGGCTGGCGAAGCCCTAACCCAGGTTTGAATCCCGTCCGCCATATAAATTTTGTTACACCATTGTTTGACTCTTGGGGCCACGTGGCAGTCTCTAGGCTGGCCACGTGTCACCCTTTCATTGGCCCTATCTGGAATATTCTGTGGAATATTTCGTGGAATATTTCCAGAATATTTTGTGGAGTATTCTGTTTTTAATATTTTTTTAATTAAATTCAAACTGAGTCAAACTGGGCTTTTTGCCTCAAATTGAAAAACTTCAAACCTGAATACCTTATTCATGTAGCGTCGATTTTTAGTTCCGTCCGCGGCTACAGGATCTTTTTGACAAGACGTTTCTAGTCGTTCTGGTTTGAACCAATTCTAAGCAAATCAAAATTTGAGCATTTTTCCAAATAGGACTTGATCACCTGATCACAAGGCAATGGAGACAATTTTCAAGATTGTTTGGAGGTGTTCTAAGCCAATAATGAAAATATTCCTCTTCTCTAGAATCGTAACAAGCATGTATAGAAGCGTAAAAATGGAGGCAAAAGCGTAACAAGGGCTCACAAAAACGTAACAAGGGAGTTGCCAAAAATATGCAAAAATAGGGCTTAAAGATGGATCCATCTCTGTCTAACCATAAAGTTTTTTGCAAACTTGATAGATTTTTTTTGTTCTTTGGCATGTCTTGAACAATAACCTCCTCCATTTTGCCAAAATAATTTCCCATTAGCTCAGAATCCAAGCTTTAATTTGATCACTCAAAATTTGCAGAAGCGCAGCGCACTCTGAGCAGAAGTGTAACACCTACTCTAACAGGGAATTTGGAGATATTCCCGGAGTATTTTGGGGCTGAAAGTTGTATGGCTAGAAATCTTATGATGTCTGCTATAGAATGGAGTCATCAAGCACTACAAACCACTGCTCCAAACCCTTGAAATTTTGATTTGAAGACAACTTGTCCAAAAGTGCAGAAAATGACCTGGAGAAATTGTACTTTGGGAACTTCTCTCAAACCATAACAGCTTTGCGTAAACTGAAGGTGGTTTTTTTTTTATTTACCCTATGATTGACAAAAAACTCTTTCCATTTTGGAAAATTAATCTCCATTTCTTGAAAAAATGATTTTGAAGCCAAACTGTCCATGTGTGCAATGTAAACCTTAGCAAATGACCTTTTGATGGATTGTGAAGCATTGATCCCCTACAAGTTGGATGGCTCAAACCTAGAATGATGACCTCCCTTGTGAAATTTCTTTTCACCCTCCATTCTACTTGAAAAAAATATGAAACCCTAGCTAGATGGAATGGGTAGGGGAGGTGTAGAATTAGGAAAACAGGGGATACCGGTAGGGAATTTTTAGGGGCATGAATGAAGTGGAAGGAATTTAGGGAAAAATACCTAAGAATTTGGGGAAGTAGGGTGATGAGTTGGCTATAGGATGAAAGTGGAATTTTTTGGAATGGGCATGTGAAAGGTGCCCAAAAGGTCAAAACACAGGGTTTTAGTAGTTTTTGTGCCAAAATGTAGTCAAAATTAGGGTTTTAATGAAATTGATGGAAAATAGGGATGTGAGTGATAGGATATATTAGGGTATGGTGTATGAAGGTTATATTAAGGTTTTAGATGGTTTTATTAGGGTTTTATCAGCTGAAACAAACAAAATATGAAAAACACCAAATGTGTAGCACCTGCATAACACGTAGTGGAGGTTACCTAATGAAGGAAACCACTCATTTACTAATGAATTTTGACTTGAGAGAGGTAATGAGGGTGCTCACTTACTATTTAGGAAGTGTATGAACCTTTGTGTAGTTTTTTAGAACCTTGTCGAATTGATTTGGATCTCAAACACCAAAAGTGTAGCACCTACAGAGTGCCTGGGAAGCACACCTAGAAGCATCGCACATGTAGTGTTGGCACAAATTTGCTTATTTTTCTTCAACCCATGGAAGCTGTGGAGTATGATGGTGAGAAGAGAGGAGCTCTTACTTATTTCCCTATATTTTCTAACTCCCTATGAAAATGACTTGTGTTACACCATTTTTTGGTCATCTAACCTGTTACTATTAGATGGACCAAAGTACACCATGTAAGACCAATTTTACCCTAAGTAAAGTTTCTTTCACTATGAAAAATAACTTAGTTAACCAGCTTTATTAAGTTGTTTATGGTCTAAACAAGAAACTTCATGAGGAAATATTAAACAAATCCACATTTGTTTGGTTTCCCTCAAGGAAAAATTAGTTAAACAATAGTTTAATTAATATTCCTTGTCATATTTAACCCAAAACAAGGAAATTAATTAAATAAATCATTATTTGTCTTATTATTTTCTAGGAATAATTATTTAAACCTTATTTAAATAATATTCCTTGTTAAATTTGACTAAATCATTTATAAATCATTAAATAAATCATTATTTATTTGATTATTACTCAACCACATCCTTAAAATAATAAATAAATCATTTATTTACTTATTATTTACAAATAAATGGATTTGACCCAAGTCAAATTCTTTTTCCCTCCAACAAATATAATAAAATATTCCATAAAACTTGGATCTTGATTTGGTTAACAACATTTTAATTATGCACCAATATCTAGACTAAACTCAATATTTTGTTATAAATAGAAGGGTTTTCCATTCATTCATCACCTTTTGTTGCCTAAAGATCACTCTAGATCTAAATTTTTGGTCTGACTTTGATCCACCATCATTGTCATGTTTTGCTACCATTTTTCTTGTGAGCTCCTTTTGAGTTCCATGTTTTTCTAGGTTTTCTACACCATCAAGAGAGAGGAATTTTAGATCTGAAGTGTTGAGGACTTACAAGAACCCATCCCATTGAGGAGGACTAGCAACATCCTTCTATGTTCTCCTCCCAGGTGCCCTTAAGATAAAAATCTTTAAACATATTCTTGTCTTGTATATTGGATGCACGACGCAACTCTTTCTTTTATTTACTGCTTAACGTATTTTAATGCATAGATCTAGATTTTTGCAGCATTTATCTTGATCAACTAATTGCAGATCTAAGGATATTGGAAGCCATATTTGTTCTTAGGGTTGTTCGATATGCACAACTAAAGTGGTCTTTTTTCGTACGCTTGCGATTAAGAATCATACTAACAACTGGGTACTCCACAAGGGTTTACGATTACGACCGCTGTCATTTTTCAGATCCCTGCATATCCAGTTGCTTCAAACCCTAGGATTTCTCTTTAGCTTCTTGTTTTTCTTTTCTTGATGTTGTTTTCAACCTTTAAAACCCTAAAACATTAAAAATTATAACTTTCATGTGTTTTCAGACCTATTGCGCAGGCGACTGAAATCAACCATAGGTGAGACGACACATTCTATTGAAATCTACTCCCGAGGGTGCCGGAGGTGTACATCGCACTTTTTGTCCCTAAAATTGTGACCTAGAGCTTCAGGGCACAAATAACTACCCAAAAACTGTGACCTCAGCAAGAAACAGGTCAGAAACTGCGACCTGGACTTTTTGCGGGAGTTTTTCCGAAAGTTTTCTGGGTTTGTCTGAGCCTCTGTTCAGGGTTGTCTGACCTCTATCTCTGCCCATTTTGAACCTGTACTTGTTATTTTTTTCTCAACTAAGTGGGAACCTAGCCCCCTAGGGCTTCAGTACACTCCACTTTTTGTGGAAGAGTTTTAGCTATTTCAGGTTGTCTGAAATTTCAGAGTGTTCAACCTTCTTTTCAGATTTGATACCTCACCTTCAGATCCACTTTAAATTGGCTACTTATCCATCCAAATCACCTCCTTTTAGTTTTTTTTGGGTTTTTATTTAGGGTCCCCTCCGCTTCCCTCCAGATTGCAGCCTTTCGCCACCTCACTTATAGCAATGTTTCCTCTAATTTGTTGTTGTTTATCTACACCTATTTCCAGCAGATTAGACCTTTGGACCTTTAAACCTCTTAGTTTTAGATCCATCAATTATTTTTGTGTGTTTTGACTATTTTTTTTCCCACCTACAGACTAGTTTTTGAGAGGCTCACCTCTTTGGGTTTAGATTAATGCATAATTAGGTTTTTATTTTATGTTATTTCAGCTTCATATATTGTTATCTGCAGGTTTATTTACAGTTATGCAACACAATTTTCTTTTTCTCTACAAACGTCTAGGTTTAAAAATTAAAATTTACACACTTTACACACACACCCTAAGTGAAGAAGAGCTTGGTTAACACTTCCAAGCAAAGACTTTAAACATTGAAATCAATTGATCCTGCACCTCCCTGCCCTTGTTTTGACATTGTAATCAGTTTATCCTGCACCAATTTTCCCTTGTTGGTATCTCTTCCCTTTGTGTCGTGTTTTTGTCCTCATCATTATGCCACCAACATGTTTACCTCGGAGACCTATTGGCCTTCACCCTCAGTTTCCGGTAGGAAGACTTACTCCTCCGCGTAGGTTTTGAGTTAGTCCTCCACCGAGTCCGTACTCTGACTCTTCTTCTGGCTCATTGGGTTGTCCTTCTGGTTCTCCCCATCTCACCTTCACCATGTCTGGTTCAAGACCTAATGCTGGTGGTAACCCCGACCCTAATGCTGGGAATACTACTAGTGGGACTACAATAGGAACTACCACGGCTGCTCCTTTTCTCCCCTATATGGCAGGCCTCAGTCTTCCTAATATTAACTAGTTGATAAATGACCCTATACACCATGACACTATTTGGCCCGCTATGCTGACCAAGAACCCTTCTGACATCCCCAAGTTTGAAGGAATTGCTGGAGAAGATCCTACAAATCATGTTCGATCTTTCCACATGTGGTGTTCGTCTAACTCCATTATCGATGACTCTGTCTGTCTTCGGTTGTTTCAACGTACGCTTACTAGCAAAGCTTCTATGTGGTATGTTAATCAGGCCTCATCCTCTCATACCACCTTTGCGACTCTTGCTCGAGCTTTTCTATCTTATTTCCAGCTTCTCCTTCGTTATGACAGTGGTACCAAACTTTTGACTTCTTTCCATCAATATTCTGTGACCTGCCTATCCGATCATGTCTAGGAGTGGCAGAGAAGAAAGAGCCTATGTCGAGCCCCTACCTTTGAAGACCATGTCTACATGGACTGGTTCCTTAGATCTCTCTTGCCTGCTATCGGAAAAGATGTCGCATCGCATTTCCCTAAAAATGAAGATGCTACTCTCCAGATTGCATTAAAATATGACTTGATCTATGTTCAATCAAGTTATGTTTATACCGTTCTACCCGATCTTCCTAGACCTTGTGGTGCCATGTAATATTCCAAATTAGGAAAATTCTACAACGATGAGAATATCTCAAGATATTCTAAAGTTGGATCTGCAGCAATATGCAAACACAACAAATGGAGCAGCAACAACACTCAAATCATAGAAATGTGAGAGAAATCCATAGCCATCTGATTAAATAATAGCAGCAACAATGAATACAAGATCTTGAGGAAAAAAGGTTACTCAAGAGAGGCAATGCTCAGCCTCAAGAAACAAGTACAAGAAACATGATAAAACCACTGCTACACATGTATGCTCAAGCTATGACATCGCAGTTCTATAAGACCAACTACATGCTACATATTTCAATACATGGATATATAAATATATGGCCCAATACAACATTTTGAGTGAATACCTCAACTCCCAAAGGCTACCTCATGTTAATCCTGGAAGGATTGGTAATAAAATACAAAATCAACAAAATGTCAGAGTTGTTGGGTAGCAGCTGCAACTCAGAAATAGAACTGGCTGGAGATGGTTGTGGATGATGCCCAAACTGAATATTCCTCCTCCAATGGATCTTTAGAGTGAAATTATGATCCTCTCACCAAAGATCTTTCCCTCCAACAAATTACAAGAGCCCCACTGCAAATGCTTCACTCAAAATAACATAGTCACTAGATGGAACTACGTTGTAGGGCTAGGGAATGCGTTGGCCTTGATGCCAAAGTCTGCAATAAGCTCTGTAATGCCTCCAATCTGATCTCCCAAAGGGAAGAGAGACTCCTCCTCTGAAAAATAGCTGATGTAGGTGGTGTAGTGAACCCTCACTGCAACACCCAGCAACACAACATTATTCTGCTGTAGAAATAATGCTGTCTTGGTGGAGGATGCTTGGACTCAAGCCTAGATGTGAGGAAAATTAGTGCAATCCCTCAAGAGGCCTCTCAAGAAAGGAGAAGGATTTCTAAGCAGGCATTCCTTGTGCTAAGTAGCACAGCAACTTAGCTGAATAGCTAGAGAATGCCAATAGTCTAAACAGAAAAGAAATCTATAATCATATGCATGTGAAAAAATGGCTACCTTGCCCTCCTTTTAAACACATGAAAGCTCCCTCTCCATGGGTCCCACTCCATTAGGGTTTCCTCCTTCAAGGAATATTCCCTCCTCTATCTCTACGCTGTCCCATATGGTGCTTTCCACCTCATACCTCTGCACAGTTTGACTTGGTCAAACTTAACCAAACCTCTTTGCAAATGTCTCCTTTCACACATGAGGGTGTGAAATCTAGTTCCAAGGCTGATACTCTTTCATACTAGAGGGATTTTATCAATTTTTTTGTTATGAATGGGCCTCCTCACCCAATTATTCAACTCTTAAGTGAAATTAGAAAAATCTAATATTCCAATTTATTGAAGGAAGAATTTGGAATATTACAGTCCTCCCCTCCCAAATGTTTCTTGTCCTCAAGAAACTGCAAGGATAGAACTGAGAAGTTGTCTCCCAAGGCATGGAGACTGAAAAGTATTGAGAAAACATCTTCCCCAAGCAATCATCCAGATAAAATGAGCTACCTCCCAACATGGAAACTCATGGCAATCTCCTTCCACCTCAAGCTCCTGAAATAAAGGTGGGCTGAAAATTTAAACATGGTAAGCATCATAGCCTACCCCATGCTATCCTTCTCTCCACTTATGATAAGTGTAGAGTGTGTGTTGATCCTAGGCTGCAAAATTATTTCCCTCAAATGGCAAAGTGAGGAACAATCCTCCAAAGAGTTCTCCTCCAACAGTGAAGAACAAGCTGGCCCAAAATAATCCATCCATGATGAATAAGACATGGTCATCATAGATTATCCCAAAGAGAAGTTTTCTGCAATTTTTACATGATGATGCATGATACAAACAATATCTCAAGAGGACACAACGTAGTTTCATCCACTGCAATCTCAGAAAGGAACATGGCAAGTGACATACAAAATTCATCACATCTACTAATGAATAGTAAATGACTGAATGTAACAACAATACATGATCAAGCACTTGACCATGGGTGTACAATGTATGACTATCAATCTCATGGCCCACCTCAAAAGAGAACAAACATGTGGCTGTGGTGGCCATATCTCCTCCCATGCTCCCATTAGAACATGTAGTGCAAAAAATGTGGGAACTTTCTCCCCTCAAGGACACATCCAACTCATGTGTCAGTCTCTCAATCATGCTCTCAACAATGGTAGAAAAAAAATCAGCAAATGAAGACATGATCAGTACAATAATGAAGGAAATACTGATGGCTTCATGTAGTGCTTGAAGATACCAACAGTCTCCTAGGTGTGTACTGCACAATTTTACAAGCTGCTGCTTGAGAAAAGTACAAGGAAAAATGTTTATTTTTACATGGTTAATCATGCATGTCCTCATATGGTACATGTTTGAGTGAAACAACTGAACATACATGTGATGATAAAAAAATTTCCCAAGGCCACATAAAATATGGCTATCTCCATCATATAGATTGGCCCAACAATCATCATGGAGAAAAGTGAAAAGCTTGCCAACCTGTGGAGCAATGCACTGCAAAGTGATGGTAAGAGTATAGAAGCCAATACATGCAAAAACAAACTTCTTACCATATTCTGGAAGCAAGATGGTACATGGACCCATGAGTGAGTCCTCCATAGTTTTTTGGCATGCTATGAAGAAGAATGAACCATGTGTTGCAAGAATATCCTCTTCCTCATGCTTGGAAATCCAAGTCAAGAAGAATATGCCATAGTGATAGATGCCTCTATCCACTATTCCATCATCATCACCTCCTCCTTGTTCACCAAGTGCATACAATGTGAATTGATCCTGGGGACACTCCATCCATAAATCTTTGCTCCAAAGTGACAGTGCTGTGAGCTCATGCAAATAAGCTCCTGTCAATACAAAGCTTTGTTCTTTGACATGATCCTTGTCAAAGACTCCTTTAGTGATGCTGCAATACATAAGAAGTTCCTCCCAAGGTGGAAGTACCTCTATTCATCAAAATCCAAGGAGATAATGCCATCTCCTCCTCCTGCAACATCATGCCAAGTGTGAGAGAAAATTTTCTCTTGCTCTCCCAAGAACAAGCAAAGCAACAAAATATTTTGCTGCCTCCCCATACTTCCATCATACAGCTTATGTGATGAAGACATAATGAATGATATGAGTATCACATCAACACCATGCATCCATACTCTAGGCTTCCCAATGATGCAAGTATCCTGCCATCTCTCCCCCATCCTCCTACTCTTAGGAAGAGTGTATGCCAAGTCATGGCCAAACTCTTTCAAGAGTAACCAGTGCAGCCAAGCCTCCTGTTGCTTGATGTCATATATCTGCAAGTAGCCTCCCCACTCCTTGCTCATCAAACACATTCACTCAAACACTTGTGGATGCCTTCTCTTCCTCTTCATCTTGTTACTCCTCCCATGAGGGCTACCATCCTCCCAAACCAAATATCTGTCTTTGCACTTCACGGGATTTTGAAATGAAATATTCTCAAGGATCAATGAGACCCTATAAGGACCCAAATAGGTGGTAGGAAAAAACCTCCCATCATGATGTGCATGGCTCAAGGAATTTCCAACATAGTCATGAGAGATGTTATCCATCTGAAGATGTCCTCCATCTTCTATCTGCTCCTGTGAGAAAGGAAGAAAACCTTTGCACTCCATGGTGTGTTGAAGTGCACCTCTAATGAGATCTTTCCTTGAGACCTCCCTCTCAACAATAGTCTTCCAAAACCAATGAGCTCTTGGATTTGTTGAAATTAGAAGTTCATCTTTGAGCTGAGAGCTGGTCATTGAGAAAGTGTCATCTTGAAAGGAGAAAGGGTTTCTCATTCCAAGATCTCTACTATCATCTTTCAAGTCTTCAAACCCCAACCTCAAGTGTGATGTACAATCCAACAATGGCTCATGAGAATGATGGTTTGATTCCTCCTTGAATGTTTTCATGTTGCACAGTGCAATGCAACCAAGCTGCTCTATGGTAGCAATGGGACTTGACCCTTGGTCATGTAAAAGTAAATCTCCACATTGATCAAAAGAATTTGCTACAATAATAGAATGTGGAAATATTTTCATACCTTGATGATTTTTGGGAACTTATTGTAGGGATGCAAGAGTTCCTTCCTCCAAAGTGTTGGCTGCCCCAATTGTTGATGCATGTGGCTGCTCCTCCATGAGTGTGATAGCGTTAGGACAAAGCTCCTCAAGTGGTGGTGAGGACTCTTCCTCCATCAAAGGTTTTGATCAACCTTTGAGTGAACTCTACAAAATTTCTCACCCTTGCATGGCTCAAGTGGCTGCACCACCAAACGTAGCTTCACCCTCCAAGTGCAGCGCTGAGACCTCAATAGCTTCTTCCCCTGCTACAGGATGTAGTAGGAAAAATTCCTCCAAATTTCTCACCCAAGTTCTTGCTATAGACAACCCATCAAAGGTAGACAACAAAAATCTATTGCCTCTGATTTCTCTTCATCTGTAGGGTCTCTTCTCTTCCTTCAACTGGATGAAATGAGGGAAATCTAGAGTCTCCTTGAAGGCTCTAGGTTGAGATCTATACTAAACAAGGTATTTACTTAGAATCAAATGATCCAATTATCTTCCATGATCATTGTCTTCTCCTTGATGAGAATAGGAAGTGCATGGTGCTTCCTCTTCTATTTCTTCAATCCCCTTGACCTCTTTGGAGAGGTCCTCTCTGGATCTGAACACTGATGAGAGAAATCTCATCTTCTTCAGCATTGTGAAATTCTTGGGCTTAGACTCACAGGCCAAGCCAAGAAAGTTTCTTTGATACCACTGTAATATTCCAAATTAGGAAAATGTTACAACAATGAAAATATCTCAAGATATTCTAAAGTTGGAGCTACAGCAATATGAAAACACAACAAATGGAGCAGCAGCAACACTCAACTCATATAAATGTGAGAGAAATCCATAGCCATCTTATTAAATAATAGCAACAACAATGAATACAAGATATTGAGGAAAAAAGGTTACTCAAGAGAGGCAATGCTCAGCCTCAAGAAACAAGTACAAGAAACATGATAAAACCACTGCTACACATGTATGCTCAAGCTATGACAGCACAATTTTATAAGAGAAACTTCATGCTACATATGTCAATAAATGGATATACAAATATATGGCCCAATACAAAATTGAGAGTGAAGATCTTAACTCCCTGTTATTGCCTAAATCTACCTCAGGCTGAAGAAGGCAGAGTCTAGGGTAACATCAAACCACACTTAGTCTGGCAGCTAGCCCTACCAGATCGGGAGAGGGCTCTCTCCTGGTCAATCTCAGCAAAACAAATGATCATTGAGGCTTGAGATGACTTGAATAAAGGATGATTTTATGCTAGGTATATATGTAAAAGATTTTGTTTTGATTTAGAGGGTGTTTTTTGGATCAAAGGGAAGGGAAGATTTTGGGTCTGGGGAAAGAGGCCTAGTTTTTGCAGAGGTCTGAATGGGGCAAGGTAGGCAACTGTTTTGATGTTTCAAATTTGAATGAAATGGATAGATCAGACTAGTGAGGAGTTGAAGAGGGCAAGAGACTTTCAAGAATCCTCTTCAGACAGTTGAAAACATAGAAAATTAAACAAAACTCAAGGTAGAGCACTGCAAATCTAATGAATTCCACCTTTATCCTTGCTTGTTTAACTTAAGAAGAAATAAGAGGGAAGATGATACACATAAAGCACTAGTAAACTTACATTAATAGAGAGAAACACATCATCAAAACAAAGAGCCACATGAATCCTAAGGAGTGTTGCAAACCCTGGTCCAATGAAGCTCAAAGCAATCCCAAGGAGAGATGAAATGTACAATGAAGCTCAAAGCAATCCCAAGTGTCCAACCATGCAAATTACTGAAAAAATAAAACATATAGACAAGCATAACTCATCCCCATGCCTCTAGGGGTCGATCTCACTATTTTAGGAGCTGTTTCAACAAGATATAAACTAAGAACTAGAAAATAGGCAGTGGAACAACTTGCCTCTATAAGATAGGAAACTGATTCATTTAGTTGCATTTCACCTTTTGAGGGATGAATCTACCTCCATGAGTAAAAATTTGACAAAATTACATCAAGACCCATCAAATTACATCAAATTACATCAAGAGTTTTACATTTGGAAGTAATAAAGTCAAACTGGCCAAAACTAGGCGAAAAACAGAGTTACTGAGTGAAAAATGATCCAAAATCCCCAATGCGTCGCGCCAGTTTGGAGCCGATTTTGAAGCTCTTATTGGTGTCCAAATTAAGAAAAGGATAGCTCGTTGGAAATATATGCCTGTATACCTTCCAAAACAAGTGGAATTTCTGAATTTGGTTTCCATTTTCCCCTCCAAAAATGAGTTTTTCCAACAATGCTTCTTGTGTGTCCAAAAAGGGGCAGAAAGGTCATTTTTAGGGTGTTTTTGACCCTTCTGGAAGCCAAAAACTTGTCAAAATATCTTGGCCATGGGTAGACATGCATAAATTTTCATGAAAAATCCAAAAATACAAATTTTTACCCAAGAGTAGCTCCCAATCATAAGCGCGCGCCAAGTGGCTCGATGCGTTGAGCTGAAAAATCCGTGTTTAGGCCCAAAAAAAAAATTGCAAAAAGTGTCCCAAATTTCTTCAAATTTGGGCTGAATGTCCTCCATCATGCACTATGCTGGGCCAAGGAAGCTTCGGCCAAAATTTGAAGTCTATCTTGCCTTTTCCGACACTTTAATTCCTTCTTCAACTTAGCCTTCAAGATCTTGATTCGTGCCTTGCAAACGTGATTTCTTGCCCAATAATGATTCTTCATGTGCCTCAACATGTTATTTTCCTTGTTGGCCTTCTCCAACAGCTTCTCCAAATGAATATTGACCCTTTGAAGCCAATTTTCACGATCAACCTCAATCTCTTGCTCAATGGATGTCATCTCGGTTTGGCTCCTTTGGGCAGCTTGCCAGTTCTCACGTATATTTTGCAACTCCATGATAGTTTGATAATCTTCCAATTGTTTGTTTCTCTGCTCAAGGTAGTTGATTATCCATTGAGCTCTTTGCAACTTGATAGAAAAAGTGTTTATTTCTGCTTTTTGCTCCTAGACAATCTCTCTCAACTTTGAGCTTGGTGAGCCCAAATCATCATCAATGAGTATGAAATCTATATCCTGCCCTCCTGAAGGCCCCTCATCATGTATGGGCTTCTTACCCTTGTCCTGTACCTGTAATGCTGATGAAGGAAGCGAGACCCCTTCCACCCCGGGTGGAGATAATACTTGCCTGGCTACTGCAAATAATCCTCTAGTGCCTCTCTGATAAGTGACAAACACCGGCACACTAGTGGTCTGTGTCTCATGACCTTCATGCTAATATGAAGGTTCACCTACCTCATGAACAACTTCCGAAGGTACCTGAGAAGATGTGAATAAATCATTAGAAATGAAATCCTCCCATGAAATACCCTACAAGCCAAGATGATGCATAACCACAATTTTGATGAGCGCAAAGTGATAGATACTTCTGTACTGCTGCTCAGGAGTTTTCCTTTGCATGAGAGTGGTCATCTTCTCAACATTCTGGCACATGAAATAAGGGAGGTTCATCATCCTCACCCTGGTAAAATGCATCAGCAACCTAATATGATAGGCATAGAGACGTGAAAACCGACCCTCACAACTAAAATATTTGATAATAAGTTTCATCAGAGGAGCATATGAATCCTTTAGGAATCGAAAGGGAAAAACTCTGCTGAGTTGTCTCACAAAACTAGGTTTAATATATGGCTCATAGTGTACCCTGTCAACCTGCTGCCTTTTGTTCCATTGTTCTCCAACATTTGGTATTCTAGTTTCTTGAGAGATATTTTCAGGTGTTAAAGTGAATGTCACACCTACAAGGGTGACTTGACCATCATGTAAATGCAACACAAACAAATGGGCCAGTTCTTGATGGTGATGGACCCTAGCAACCATTTCACAAAATTGATAACAAGACTGCTGTTGAAAACATGCCATAGCAAGATGACAAGCCTGTAATCCAGCCAATGAATTAGGCTCCTCCCTCACATGTCTACCACTCTTATGAGGTCTTCTAGGTGCATGCAATTCAGTTGTGGAGTCACTGTCTCGATCATAAGATGTATCGGTCTCCATGATTTCCAAAGTCTATGTTGTCTTGGATGTAAATGAGAAGTTTGATGTCTTTCGTTTTATTGCCAAATATGTGATAACAAGTGAGGGACTATGGAGGGATAGGGTAGGGGAGATGATGGAATATTGCCAAGTGAAATCTGTCAATTGAAGAGTTTAGGGACAGTCACTAGGTTTTTTGGAATAACATTGGGGTTTGGGAAATTTATAATTGGGATGTGGGATAATGGGAATTGGGATAGGGAATAAGTGCTTTAGGGATATGAGGGAATAGGGAAATGGGATTGATGTAACAAGATTAACAGTGATGAGGGAATAACAAGGTGGGGAAGTGGGAATGATAGACACAACCAATTTTGAAACCCTAAGGAAACAATCCTTGCACAAACAAATAGGGTTTTATTTTTTGTATTTAAATCCTCATAAATATCACCAAGCACATTTTCATTGGCAATGGAGAGGTTGCTTGACTTACTTGAACAAAGAGGGAGCGAGCAGATTTGGAGTTTGAAAGGAATGGCAATAAATTTGCTTTCCGGCCCTATGCGTCACACAACAAATCCAGTGTGTCGTGCAACAAACCCAGTGCGTCGCGCAGCTTCAATGCGTCGCACAGGAGCAATTTTACACAGTGGGAGCTGACCCAATGCGTTGCGCTCACCCAATGCGTTGTGACACCCAGTCAATGCATCACGTAATTGAACTTGCAAAAATTTCGCCTTCAAACTGCTTCTTCACTCTTCACGATTTATCCTTTGCTCACTACTGTCTTCTTGGCATACAAATGAACTTTGGAAAGGTGAAAATGTTTTATATGCCAAGGATTTTGATTCTTCTTTTCAAAAACCCACTTTGCAATGTTTCAGACTTTGACATTTTGAAAAAAAAAAACTCTATTTTGCTTCATTTGGCCTTTTAACTGAATGATGAGCTTTCTGTTTGTCCTGCAGGGAATGGATGGCTGGAGCTTTGACAAAGGTGACCAAGGTTTCCAGTGAAAGTATTATTACAACTGAAAAAAATTGAAATCACATCACATTTATACATAAAGATGAAAAACTCTATTTTTCTTCAAAACGGAGTTTTGAAGAAAAATACATTATTAAGTATATGATGATGATATTTTTAGCACTAAAACCTTATTTCAAAATCCTCATGTGCCTACTGACCATTATTGGGGATTATGAAAAGCTTATTAATGAAACCTTATACCTAATGACACTAAAACACTAAAAATGACTCTTTGCAAACTATGAGACCAAAAGTGACTGCAAATGATTTTAATGAACAGAAATAAGCTAGCAGGTAAAGGACATGAGGGAAATGAGCAACAAGGCACTACCATCAGATGATCCATGCTCCTAATGGAATGTAGTTGACTGAATGAGACACCTAATATGAAATGCAACAAGAGAAATTTGATCACTGATGGAGGGATGAAGATACTAACACTAACATTGGATCCAATGGGGATGGTAGCTCCTTGGAGGTGCCAAGAACTACAGATCTCTGGGAAAGTAGGAAATGCCTTTGTCCATTGGGCTATGGAGTCAATAACTTCGAAAAACTAAAACAAGACTCTTGACTCATTTTGAAAACTGAAAAATGACTCAATTTTCAAAACCAAAAATTACTGAAAGACTTGAGTCAACAAACCAAACCAAAACTAAAATCAACCTTCAGATTTATAGCCTTCACCTCGGGCCCCAAACTGAAATAATGATGAAAGCAGATGCTTGCAATGAAACTTAAACAAACCAGTATGTACAGTGATATGTATGACAACAGAAAACATTTCAAAATTAGTACTGTTTGAGTTGCCGACCATTGACCGACCCTCCTGGACAATCTTCTCCATTCATTTATTTCCAAAGGAAAGCATTTTGGCCTCGATATGAAGCAATTCTGAAAGGTCTTTTCCAAAGATTCTTGAACTTGCCATGCTTACCTTTATCTTCGTTTCTTGCATCCCATTTCAGCACCTCTTCTTCTAATTGAAACTTGTCCGCCTTTGCCTTTCGATCATATATCTTTTTTATTCTCTCTTGCAGCTTGAAAGTGTTTTGAAAAACCTCATCTCTAGTCTGTTGTAAATGGATCATTTGATTTATTCTCTGTTGCATATGATCTTCTTCGCTACCAGCTTCCTGTAGAAGTTTAACCACTGGAACTGTGAGAGAGGTCGAGAATACTGTGTCAACACCATACAAGAGCTCAAAAGGAGACATGCCTATAGATTTCTTTTGACTCACTCTATCTGCCCAAAGTGCATTAACCAATTTCTTATGCCAACTTTTCTTGTTTATTTCTAGCAGCTTTTTTATAATGTTGACCAAAGATTTATTTGAGGATTCAGCCAATCCGTTGCCTTGTGGATGATATGTGGTTGAGTGCCCCAAAGTAATTTGATACTTATCACAAAAGTAAATCATTCTTTTAGATTTAAAGGCTGCTACATTATCAGTTATCAGCTTGTTTGGACAACCAAAACGAGACAAAATGTTGTTTTCTAGAAATGAAATGATTACCAAATTTGTGGCCTGCCTGGTGGGAATTGCCTCAATCCATTTAGTAAAATAGTTCGTCGCTGTAAGGATCCACTTATGCTGCGTTGAAGAAGCAAGATGGATTTTGCCAATGAAATCCAAACCCCACTGCTGAAAAGGAGCACTTACTTCAATGGGCTTGAGCGGCAAAGGCTGCAATTTTTTCCTCCCTTCAAAAATCTGACATTCATGGAAGATTTTAACAGTTTTGTACACATCAACAAAGAGAGTGGGCCAATAATATCCTGCTCTCAAAATTTTGTTGGCCGTTTTTTTTCCAGAAAAGGTGACCTCCACAATCTCCCTTATGAAAATCCTCCATAACCTGCATTGCTTCTTCTTCAACCAAACAATTGAGCAAGACACCACCAGGATCTTTCCAATAGAGCGCATTATTTATGATACAAAACTTGGCAGCCTTCAATTTCAGCGTCCTACTTTTTCTTTTAGCCATTCCCAGTGATGGTGATAGATTTTGGAGCACATATACAATGTCTGAATACCAAGGAGAAAGAACAAAGATTTATGATACTTGAATTAGCGAACTTTCTTCATTTTCCTCGGACATAGCAGCAATGAGATTAATGTCCAAAGCATGCAAATTTGACTTAGCCATTAGCTTAGCCAGCCCTTGTCCTTTGATAAGCTTTGTAGGCTTTATCTCCATGTCATATTCCAACAAGGCAGCAATCCATTTGCCTCATCTCCCTTCTGGATCTGTTTGCACTAAGACATCTTTAACAGTAGCATTAGGAACATAAGCAAGAATGTGAGAATGCAGAATATATACTCGAAAGTATTTCAACGCTTTCACTAAGGCAAGAGCTTGCTTTTCAATAATATTATACTTTAAGGCTGCATCTCTTATGGTTCGGCTGAAAAAATCAATTGGTTTTTGATGCTGATCTCTTTTCTGCTTCAAGACTGCCGCCATAGTATGATCTAAGGCAAATGAAAACAAAATAAAATCCTAAGTATAGTCCGGGCTAATCAAAATCAGAGCTGAAGAAAGAGCCAATTTTACTAAATTGAAAGACTTTACTGCCTCCTCAGTCCACTTCACTACACTATCTTTCTTGAGCATGTTTGTGATTTCCCTTAAATGTTCTGCAAGATTGGGCACAAAGTGACGTAAGAAATTCATCTTACCATTGAATGATTGGATCTCCTTTTTGTTCCGGGGAAGATCAATTTACTGAATAGCTTCTACTCGAGCTGGATCAATGCGGATGCCATCCTTTGATATAATATGACCAAGAAGCTTGCCCTCATCCATGGCAAACAAGCTCTTCTTTGGATTGAGAGACACACCATATTTTCTACACCGCTGAAAAACAATCTTCAAATGATAAAGGTGCTCTTCATCTGAATTAGAAAAAACTATCAAATCATCAAGATACACAACTATAAAAACATCCTTTTCATTTTCAAATGCCATATCCATTGCTCACTCAAAGGTCGCACCAGCAGTCTTCAAACCGAAAGGCATTTTAGCATAATGGAAAGTTCCCCACGGGGTGGTGAACGCTGTTTTATCTCTATCATCCTCATGGACCAAAATTTGGTTATAACCAGAATAACCGTCGAGTAGTGACATGCGGGATGCCCTAACTACTTGCTGAAGTATGTGATCCATTTTGGGCAATGGATAGCTATTTTTCAAAGAAAATTTATTCAGATTTCTAAAATCAATGCATAAGCGAATCTCACCTATTTTCTTGCGCACGAGCACCAAATTAGAAAACCAATCTGAAAATCTTATGGGGACAATAATACCAGCCTTGTACAACCGATTCACTTCCTTCTCTATTGAGGGCAGTAGCTTTGGATTTATTCTTCTCAATTTTTGCCGAAAGGGCTTTTGATTTGGCTTGATCGGAATGGTATGCTGAATTATGTTTTTATCATATGTCTTAAAATCTAAATAGTCCCAAGCAAATACATCAGCAAAGGAAGATAATAAACAGATATACTTTGATTTTACCTATGGGGGCAATGCTTTGGACAATTTTACCATTTTAGGATTTTCTGCTGATCCAATGTTCACATCCTCAACTCCTTTCTCGGTGGGCATAAAGCTTGGTTTCCGAGCTACATCATCTTGGTCGAAAAGCTCTTCTAAAGGTATTAGACCTTTAGGAATGACATTATCCTTCAGCTACAAAACTTTCATATGATTAATTTGTACATCCGCCTCAGCATCATCATGCTCCCCATCAATAGAAGTGTCTTTGAATTTACCTTCATTTTGCAAAAGCTCATCAATTTCTTTTTCATCTTGAAACACTTGCCAATACCTTTGGTTGTTAGGAACAGTCAGACGATGCTTCACATAGATTTCAAATTTGTTGCTTGAATTCATTGGAATTTTCAAATTACTTGTTGATGTTGCAAGTGCATCTGCAATGCCATTCTGAATACGAGGGACACAAGTCAAAGTATAATCTGAAAACAATCTCAAGATATCTAGTACCACATTTCGGTATGCCCGCATTCAAGGATTCTTAGCTTGATATTCACCTTTCACTTGCTTGATAAATAGCTCGGAGTCGCCATACACTGCAATCCTCTTAGCATTCAACTTTCTAAGAATTTTCAGACCAGCAATTAAAGCTTCATATTCAGCCTCATTATTTGAACAATCAAAAGCCAATTCATAAGAACATACCCTTACATTGCTTGGCACTTTTTTTGGGGAAGAAAAAGGGCTACATACCCAAATGCCAATTCCAGCACCGTCCCTTCCTACCGCACCATCAAAATCCATGGTCCACAACCATCTTTGTCTTCTTCCAAATGCTGAAATTATGTTTACTTTTTTGCTTCATTTTGTTGTCCATCAACATTTTGCTGCTATCGGGAGGCTGATTTCTCATCAGTATTATCAAGTCTTTGTCTCTCTTTCTTTAAGACCTCTCTGAAATTTTCAGTGATTCCCAGAATGTCTTCTACTTCAACTAATTGACTATTTACATCATTAAAACTATCTGAATACAAAACAAATGATTCTAAATCAGTATGTACGTAATTTATTGGATGATTTAACGGTTTCTCCTTGCTAATGATCATATACTTCATCTTTTGCTCCTGGTATAATTTTCTCATTTGACCAAACACGGGAATAGTAGCATAGGAGAAATCAAGCTGCAGTGTCCCTTTAAGTTTCGCTCCCCAAGATCTAGAAAGAAGCATGCCAAATCTAGGAGGAATATCCGCCACAACCACATCCATCAAAAAATGTTTAGTCGGAATCTGATCCAAACTGACCACCAAATCTTTGATAAGCCCAATGCATCTTACTCTATTAGAATCGAAAGAATAAATGTCATGATACTTTCTAGTGATATCCAATCCCAATTTCTTTATGATTGCCCTAGGCATAAGATTATGAGAGGCTCCGGAATCAAACATAGCATTGTGTAACACAAATTCATGCAATATAAGGTTGATGTAAAAAGGAGGTACATCACTATCTGGAGACTCACCATCCAATGCTGGACCAAAAATCAACTTAGTTTGATCATCTTCCACATTCACCATATCAGAAAATGGATCTAAACTCAAAATCTTAGACACCTGACCATTATCGCTACTATTCTTCATCAATTCAGTCAAAGGAATGGATACTTTTAACTTAGCAATTTCATTTTCTAAGTTTAAAACTAAAGTTTTCTCTACCTCTTTAGCCAGAACATCCTTCTTTTCAGTCTTCTCCCTTGATATATTTGGCTGATTGGATCTTTCATTTGTTGATGGTGATTTGCTAGTTGTGGGATTAGTTGTTTCTTTCCCCTTCTTCTGCACAATGGGTGAATCATTCTTTGGTGTTGTAGCTTCCTTTCTCTTTTAAATTGGATTAATGAGCACATATCTACTTCTGAGTGAATATTGTCGCTGCTGGGCGATCAAGGCATTCATGTACCCCCTCCGATATTCATCAGACTCTTCTTCAAGAGCTGTTTCATTTGCCAAGATGAAATTCTCGTCCTTTTGTATAGCTGAGTTTTCAGAATACTCCACATCTTCAGTAATAAAAATTGGCATATCATCAGGTGTAAAAAAATGATTCTCTTTTCCAGCTACATCCTCCTCATCATCTGATTCCAGACCATGAACAAAATTCTGCTGTAAGGGTGTCTTCACTTGTTGTTGTACTGCTGGTTCTTGTGCTCGCTGCTCTCTTTGCTTGATTCTAAATTGTGGTTTCTGCTAGCCATGGAAGTTAGGATTTCTGATCTGCAGTTCAGACTTATCAATTGTTAATATTTCAAACATATTTTCCATCTTACGGAGCACTTGATCTGAAGTGGAAACCTCTTCCTTTATTGCTACTTTCTTTTCAACTTACATTCTAGCTCTCCTGGCATTCAAATTGGCTTCAACGTTGATTGCAATTTTCTGCATATCTTCTAAAGTGCCCGGATCTCTTTCTCTTAATTGATAGGCCATGTCAGGATCGAAACCATCCGGAAACTTAATTAAAGCTGACCCCCTAGGTGGCTTTATATCAGCAGGAATTGCATTGTAAACAGAATTGAATCTAATACAATAATCTTGAACAAACTCACCAATGTTCCACTTGATATTGTCATATTCGGAAAGGATTGAAAGAGGGTCTTTCTTCACTTCCCATCAGTCCAAGAATTGTCTCTAAAGATTAGGCAATGTAGCAATACTTCTAGCCAGCAAAGCTCTGAACCACTTTCTTACTTCACCTCCGAAGGTTTGTACAAACAATCTCATTGTCACATTTTCTGCATCAATATCATGAAGGTAAAATAAATCTACCATCCTATCCACATGTTGCTGAGCAGTAACACTTTGAGGAGTTCCATCAAACAATGTAATTTTGCTTTGATAATCAGTGAGCATGTCATCCAAGTTTTGAGGCAATGCGAGGGGTGAAAATCAGGCAGCCATTGCTCTGGGTGGATTTACAACTGGGTTTGGGGATATAGGAGGAGTCAGAGTAGTTGATGTATGAGGTGTATGTGGGGTGGATGGAGGTGATACTACTACAGATTTTTGATCAGAAATAGAAGGTTGCATGAGAATGGTGGGAATGAAAGGAGGCTCGATGGGAATTTGTGAACTAGATGTAATTGCGGATGACCCAAGAGTTGCAGACGCAGACTCTATGAATTCAAGAATTTTTGTTACCACAATAGAACTCTAAATATTCAAGATGCAACTGTCAACGGATCTATTAGCTTTTTCAATTTCAACATCTTTGAAAAACTCTAGATTTAGGACAGTAGAATCAATAGCACTTTCAGACTTAGTCTCAAACAATGACAATTCAAATTGTTCATCAAACTCAAGATCTTCAAGATACTCAAAAACAACGGGACATGAATGAGATTCGAACACAGGAGTCACATGACTTTCTCGACGAAGGATTCTCGAAATAAGATTTGGATTTTCATACATAGGAGGTGGATTGGGATCCGGATTTTCTCTGGTATGTCATCTGGAAGCCAGTGTGTTGAATTATTCTCAAAAATCAAATGGACAAACCAACTTGTTCAGCCTATCGAATTCTAGACTCATCACCCAAAGTCCAGAATTTTCTGATGTACTGGGGAAATTTACAAGTTAGATGTTAAGTTTATAAGACTAGACTGAAGATTGACTGAAGCAACGTTTATCTACTTTCACTAATGCAAAGCAAGAGTGTTTCGAAGGCTACCTAGCATAGCTTTAGGCTCCGTCTATAGCTTATAAAATGAATAACGCTAACAAGCAAACCATTTTGTGCTTCCCCAGTATGGTCGCCACTATGTTATTGCCTAAATCTACCTCAGGCTGAAGAAGGCAGAGACTAGGGCAACATCAAACCACGCTTAATCTGGTAGCTAGCCCTACCAGATTGGAAGAGGGCTCTCTCCTGGTCAATCTCAGCAAAAAAAATGATCAGTGAGGCTTGAGATGACTTGAATAAAGGCTGATTTTAGGCTAGGTATATATGTAAAAGAGTTTTTTTTTATTTAGAGGGTGTTTGTTGGATCAAAGGGAAGGGAAGATTTTGGATCTGGGGAATGAGGCCTAGTTTTTGCAGAGGTCTAAATGGGGCAAGGTAGGCAACTGTTTTGATGTTTCAAATTTGAATGAAATGGATAGCTCAGACTGGTGAGGATTTTAAGAGGGCAAGAGACTTTCAAGAATCCTCTTCAAATAGTTGAAAACATAGAAAATTAAACAAAACTCAAGGTAGAGCACTGCAAATCTAATGAATTCCACCTTTATCCTTGCTTGTTTAACTTAAGAATAAATAAGAGGGAAGATGATACACATAAAGAACCAGTGAAATTACATTAACAAAGAGAAACACATCATCAAAAAAAAGAGCCACATGAATCCCAAGGAGTTCTGCAAACCCTGGTCTATTCCTTTGCCAAACTGCAGAGATGAAATGTACAATGAAGCTTAAAGCAATTCCAAGTGTCCAACCATGCAAATGACTGAAAAGATACAATATATAGACAAGCATAGCTCATCCCCATGCCTCTAGGGGTCGAGCTCACTAGTTTATGAGCTGTTTCAACAAGATCTAAACTAAGAACTGGAAAATAGGCAGTGGAACAACTTGCCTCTATAAGATAGGAAACTAATTCATTCAGTTGCATTTCACCTTTTGAGTGATGAATCTACCTCCATGAGTAAAAATTTGACAAAATTATATCAAGACCCATCAAATTAAATCAAGGATTTTACATTTGGAAGTAAGAAAGTCAAAGTGGCCAAAACTAGGCGAAAAATAGAGTTACTGAGTGAAAAATGAGCCAAAATCCCCAATGCCTTGTGCCTGAATTCTCTATGTGTCGTGTCAGTTTGGAGCCGATTTTGAAGGCCTCCCGGTGTCCAAATTGAGCAAAGGATAGCTCATTGGAAAGCTCTGCTTGTCTACTTTCCAAAATAAGTGGAATTTCTGAATTTGGTTTCCATTTTCCCCTCCAAAAATGAGTTTTTCCAACATTGCTTCCTGTGTGTCCAAAAAGGGGCAGAAGGGTCATTTTTAGGGTGTTTTTGACCCTTCTGAAAGCCCAAAACTTGTCAAAATATCTTGGCCATGCGTAGCCATGCATAAATTTTCATGAAAAATCCAAAAATACAAAGTTTTACCCAAGAGGAGCTCCCAATCATAAGCACGCGCCAAGTGGCGCGACGCGTTGAGCTGAAAAATCTGTGTTGAGGCCAAAAAAAACAAAATTTGCAGAAAGTGTCCCAAATTTCTTGAAATTTGGGCTAAGTGTCCTCCATCATGCACTATGCTGGGTGAAGGAAGCTTCAGCCAAAATTTGAAGTCTATCTTGCCTTTTCCGACGCTTTAATGCCCTCTTCAACTTAGCCTTCATGATCTCGATTTGTGCCTTGCAAACATGATTTCTTGCCCAATAATGATTCTTCATGTGCCTCAACATGTTCTTTTCCTTTTTGGCCTTCTCCAACAGCTTCTCCAAATGAATATTGACCCTTTCAAGCCAAGTTTTGCGATCAGCCTCAATCTCTTGCTCAATGGATGTCATCTCGGTTTGGCTCCTTTGGGCAGCTTGCCGGTTCTCACATATATTTTGCAACTCCATGAAGTTTTGCTGATCTTCCAACTGTTTTTTTCTCTACTCAAGGTAGTTGATTATCCATTGAGCTCTTTGCAACTTGACGGACAAAGTGTTTATTTCCGCATTTTTCTCCTGAACAATCTCTCTCAACTTTGAGCTTGGTGAGCCCAAATCATCATCAATGAGTATGAAATCTGTATCCTGCCCTCTTGAAGGCCCTCATCATGTATGGGCTTCCTACCCTTGTCCTGTACCTGTACTACTGATGAAGGAAGTGGGACCCCTTCCACCCCGAGTGGAGATAATAATCGCCTGGCTATTGCAAATAATCCTCTAGTGCCTCTCTGATAAGTGACAAACACCGACACACTAGTGGTCTGTCTCTCATGACCTTCATGCTGATATGAAGGTTCACCTGCCTCATGAACAACCTCCGGAGGTACCTCAGAAGCTGTGAAGAAATCATTAGAAACGAAATCCTCCCATGAAATACCCTGCAAGCCAAGTTGATGCATAACCACAATTTTGATGAGTGAAAAGTGATAGATACTGTTGTACTGCTGCTCAGGAGTTTTCTTTTGCACGAGAGTGGTCATCTTCTCAACATTTCAGCACATGAAATAAGGGAGGTTCATCATACTCACCCTGGTAAAATGCATCAGCAACCTGATATGATAGGCATAGAGACGTGAAAACCGGTCCTCAAAACTAAAATATTTGATAATAAGTTTCATCAGAGGAGCATATGAATCCTTTAGGAATCGGAAGGGAAAAACCTTGCTGAGTTGTCTCACAAAACTAGGTTTGATATATGGCTCATAGTGTACCCTGTCAACCTGCTGCCTTTTGTTCCATTGTTCTCGAACATTTGGTATTCTGGTTGCTTGAGAGATAGTTTCAGGTGTTAAAGTGAATGTCACACCTGCAAGGGTGAGTTGACCATCATGTAAATGAAACACAAAACAAATGGGCCTGCTCTTGATGGTGATGGAACCTAGCAACCATTTCACAAAATTGATAACAAGACTGTTGTTGAAAACATGCCATAGCAAGAGGACAAGCTTGCAATTCAACCAATGAAGTAGGCTCCTCCCTCACATGTCTGCCACTCTTATGAGGTCTTCTAGGTGCATGAAATTCAGTTGTGGAGTCACTGTCTCGGTCATAAGATGTATCGGTCTCATGATTTCCAAAGTCTATGTTGTCTTGGATGTATATGAGAAGTTTGATGTCTTTCGTTTTGTTGCCAAATATGTGATAACAAGTGAGGGACTATGGAGGGATAGGGTAAGGGAGATGATGGAATATTTCCAAGTGAAATCTGTCAATTGAAGAGTTTAGGGACAATCACTAGGTTTTTTGGAATAACATTGGGGTTTGGGAAATTTTTAATTGGGATGTGGGATAATGGGAATTTGGATAGGGAATAAGTGCTTTAGGGATATGAGGGAATATGGAAATGGGATTGATGTAACAATATTAACAGTGATGAGGGAATAACAAGGTGGGGAAGTGGGAATGATAGACACAAAACCAATTTTGAAACCCTAAGGAAACAATCCTTGCACAAACAAATAGGGTTTGATTTTTTGTATTTAAATCCTCGTAAATATCACCAAACACATTTTCATTGGAAATGGAGAGGTTTCTTGACTTACTTGAACAAAGAGGGAGCGAGCAGATTTGGAGTTTGAAAGGAATGGAAATAAATTTGCTTTCTGGCCCTATGCGTCGCGCAAAAAACCCAATGCATCACGTAGCTTCAATGCGTCACACAGGAGCAATTTTACACAGTGGGAGCCAACCAAATGCGTCGCGCTCGCCCAATGCGTCGTGACACCCAGTCAATGTGTTGCGCAAATGAACTTGCAAAAATTTCGCCTTCAAAATGCTTCTTCACACTTCAGGATTTCTCCTTTGCTCACTACTGTCTTCTTGGCATACAAATGAACTTTGGAAAGGTGAAAATGTTTTATATGCCAAGGATTTTGATTCTTATTTTCAAAAACCCACTTTGCAATGTTTCAGACTTTGACATTTAAAAAAAAAAAACTTTTTTTTTCTTCATTTGGCCTTTTAACTGAATGATGAGCTTTCTGTTTGTCCTGCAGGGAATGGATGGCTAGAGATTTGAAAAAGGAAACCAGGGTTGCCAGTGAAAGTATTATTACAACTGCAAAAACTTGAAATCACAATACATTTATACATAAATATGAAAAACTCTATTTTTCTTCAAAACAGAGTTTTGAAGAAAAATACAATATTAAGTATATGATGATGAGATTTTTAGCATTGAAACCTTATTTCAAAATCCTCATGTGCCTGCTGACCATTATTGGGGATTCTGAAGAGCTTATTAATGAAACCCTAGACCTAATGACACTAAAATGCTAAAAATGACTCTTTGCAAACTATGAGACCAAAAGTGACTGCAAATGATTTTAATGAACATAAATAGGCCAGCAGGTAAACGACATGAGGGACATGAGCAACAAGCCACTACCGTCAAATGATCCATGCTCCTAATGGAATGAAGCTAACTGAATGAGACACCTAATATGCAATGCAACAAGATAAATTTGATCACTGACAGAGGGATGAAGATACCGACACTAACACTCCCAAAGGATACCTCATGTCAATCCTGGAAGGATTGGCAATAAAATACAAAATTAGAAAAATGCCGGGGTTGCTGGGTAGCAGCTGCAACTCAGAAATATAACTGGTTGGAGATGGTTGTGGATGATTCCCAAACTGAATATGCCTCCTCCAATGGATCTTTAGAGTGAAAGGCTAATCCTCTCACCAAATATATTGCCCTCCAACAATCTGCAAGAGCCCCACTACAAATGCTTCACTCAAAATAATGCAGTCATTGGATGGAACTATGTTGTAGGGCTAGGGAATGAGTTGGCCTTGATGCCAAAGTCTGAAATAAGCTCCGGAATGCCTCCAATATGATATCCCAAAGGGAAGAGTGACTCCTCCTCTAAAAAATAGCTAATGGAGGTTGTGTAGTGAACCCTCACTGCAACAACCGGCAACACAACATTATTTTTGCTGCAGAAATAACGTTGTCTTGGTGGAGGATGCTTGGCCTCAAGCCTAGATGTGAGGAAAATCAGTGTAATCCCTCAAGAGACCTCTCAATAAAAGAGAAGGATTCCTAAGTAGGCAATCCTTGTGCTAAGCAACAGAGAAACTCAGTTGAACAGTTGGAGAATGCCAATAGTCTAAACAAAAAAGAAATCTATAATCATATGCATGTGAAACAATGGTTGCCTTGCCCTCCTTTTAAACACATGAGAGCTCCCTCTCCATGGGTCCCACTCCATTAGGGTTTCCTCCTTCAAGGAATATTCCCTCCTCTATCTCTGTGTTGTCTCATATGGTGCTTTCCACCTCATACCTCTGCGTAGGTTGACTAGGTCAAACTTAACAAAACCTCTTTGCAAATGTCTCCTTTCACACATGAGGGTGTGAAATGTAGTTCCAAGGCTAATCCATTTTCATACTAGAGGGATTTTATGAATTTTTTTGTTATGAATGGGCCTCCTCACCCAATTATTCAACTCTTAAGTGAAATTAGCAAAATCTAATATTCCAATTTATTGAAGGAAAATTTGGAATATTACATGCCAACATACCGAGGGCATCTCATGTTGTCGAAGGTATCATTGGAGCTCTCTCTCATCCATACGCTCAACCTCCCATGGGCTATGGTGTTCCTTAGGGAGGGGCCAGCACCTCCTGCATTTTACCCCCTCCCAATAGCATGTATCTAGGATACGACATGCCTCCTCCTTTTGCCCAACCTATTTACCACAATTTTATCCAACCTCATTATTATCAGTATCCATAGCCTGGTGCAAAATCTCCTCCAACATTTGCACCTCAGCCTCCCTTGTCTTCAACTCAACCCCTGAAATAGGAGCCACGACCCCCTCAGGGGCAGGTGTATGCACAGCAGGGCACAACTAATCCTCCTATGTATAAAAATAAGAGGAAAGGCATTCAAAATCAATATTCCCCCATCAATCCTGGACCTAATCCTCAAAATAATGTACCTAACACTGCTAACCAACAACAGGGCACTCAACCCAAGAAGGACATGCATGTTCGTACGAATAAGCCTTGTTCTTGTTGTGGTGTTCTTGGTCATTACACTCACGATTTTCCTCTTTTGCCACAGATGCGGCAAATGTGGGAGACTCAAGCAACATTGTGAGGATAACAAGCCTCCCCTTCTGTCCCTCCCAATGTTGCGCCTAGTCAACTGAATCTCTTTACCAATCCTTTCCCTCAACAAGGATTCGTGGCTACCCAACCACCTGAAGGTCAGGTGACCACTCAACCTCTTCCTTCTGGTACCTCTGATTACCATATTCTCATGACGAAATTTGACCAATCTATACCTATATACATCAACCTTCAGAATCGGTCTCGTCAGTACCACAAGCCTCCTGCTACGTCTGTCCTCGAGCCACTTTCTTCAGGTTCTACATAGCCAATTTCGACACCTAATGGTCCTTTCCAAATCCCTCAGCCTAAGGCAGAGGTTAATACCAAGATCCCTAAGGGACCATTACACCAAAATGCTGCTTCTGGAAAAGCTGCCCATTCGTATAGCATAATAGATGATCTGGCACAATCTCCTGCTGCCATCTCAATGCTGGAACTCCTCCAGTCATGCCCTTCAAAATGAAAAGCTCTACTATCTACCATGGGCATTGTAGATCCTTCAGATGATCATTTGATCATCTTCGATGTTGACCGGTCAGAACATCCTCCTCTCCCTGCTTCTGTCGCTTTCCAAATCCTAGTCAAGATCTGGAATGCCAAATTTTCCTGGTGTATCATTGATGAGGGGGCATCCACCTATGTGATGTTTGCTTCGGTTTGGAAGAAAATTAGATCAATTGATTCGGCCCCTTCCATGATCACTCTTCATGCATGGGATGGGCACGCCTCCTAGCCCATTGGCTTATTCCGCAATTTTCCTATTACTCTTGTAGGCAAGACTGTTTGCGTTGACGTAGAATTCATTGATGCCCCCTTAGATTACAACATTCTATTGGGTCGTAGCTACACCTTTGCAATGTCTGTTGTACCATATGCGGTTCATTGCAAGATGTCCTTTCCCGATAATGGAAATATAGTCACCATCGACCAGTTGACATATTACGAACCGAAGTCTCAGACCTCCCCTGAGTCCATCATATCTTCGGTGGCCAATAAGAAAATCATCGATCCCTTGACCAGTGTCTCACCTGGAGTCTACAAAAAATCCTCTTTTCTCGATACATTCCCTGGTATTCCTCCTCCTGTCTCTGATCCCAGATCATCGAATGTTTGCATGATGCAATCGTCTTAGGCTTCCCTCAAGTGGCCCGCATCGGCTAGTCAGCAGCCTCGCCCTCCACAACGTACTCCTAGCCCTTTGATTTAGCCTTATGGACCTCCTCCTCTTGGTCCTTCACCTACAGATGGTATCCATGAACCTCTTTACCCTCCTGTAATAGTTTCTCCAAGCATTAACCATCTCGGAGCCATCCCGCCTGGCCATTACCCCTCCGGTTAGATATTGTTCCTAGCTCCCCCTCCTGGAGTGTTTCCGGTACCTTTCATGGCCACCCTATCTCTTCCCAACCTGACCATGGGGATTCTCGTCTGGTACCTTGATCCCCTAGCCACTTCCCTGTCTGGTCAACCCAAACCTTATCTTGCTTTGACCACGGTTCAACCAGTCCCTATGACTTCTCCCACTACTACAATGCCTTAGCCACCTCAACAGGAACCTACTCATGTTGCGAAAGCTTCGGGTGAGGGGGGAAAAGCTCGCAAGAAGGAACCTAAAGACAAGGCTTCCCTGAAAAACCATGCTCCTCCTCTAACTCCAAAGTTTACACCTCTGTGTGCTCTGTGTGATGTTGTCAGTCATGCCACCCATAATTGTCCTGAATTGCCTTGTCTCAAGACCATGGTTAATGTCGCATTATTTGCGTCTACAGTCCTGGAAACCTATGTTCCTTCCTTGATTGTAGCCAAGAACACCAAGACTATTCACACCAACCACCCCTGTGCTTTTTGTGATATACATGGACATTATACCCACCTCTGTCCCTGCCTCGAGGAGTTCCACACCTCTCTAATGGCAGTTCGCCAATTTGGGGAAAAGTGCAACGAGTCCATCGCTCCCTTATTTGTACGTTTTGCTTCAGCAGAACCGGAGAACACATCCACTCCTATAGACATTCCCCCTCCGGATGTTGAAATGACAGAGTCTTCGGCCACTGTCCACTACCTGTCATCATCTATGAGATCCTCGATGAAAGACCCCCCTGGGCCTTCCCCTTCTATTTCGACTGACCTCCTTTTAGAAATCACCTTGGGCTCAACATCGGTGGATCCTTCATCTACTTGTTCTTCCATCATCCCCCATGACGATCCACATGTAAACCTTTGTTCTCATGATGATGAGTTAGGTAGCTTCGCCACGTCAAGTGGTCTTTATTCCACCAGTCACCCCATCTTCTATTACGATGACGACATTATGGAAGTAGTCACCACCCCTGAATTTATCTATCCCCCCTTACATCGAGCCCATGCATTTGAACCACATACACCTTGTGGCCATTACATTGACACCCAATGTTTAGGTAAGGGGGCACCCATATTAGAGAGACTAGGAGAATAAATTGTCCACTACTCTCCTCATGTATATTGTCATGTCGATTCTAGTACCATTATTATTCCCCAGTTAGAAGAACTTCTAGAGTCCCATATCACTTCAGATCACTTTAGGGATGATACCTATCATCATTCCTTCATCTTACATCAGCAACCCAGTACCCTAGACATTGTTGTTGACCAACCTGTGGGTTTTCTAGGAAAGCACCAGTTCATTATCTCCAACTCCTCTCTTTAGGATTCTGACACCATGTGTGCCAAACCAGAAACTTAAGTCCATTTGATTCATATATGCAGTACCAAAAGAGATTGGTAATCCTCCATTCCCTTTTTCAAACTGCATAACCATAACAAAAAAAAATGGCGCACCACATCATAACAATGTGTTTAGATTCCCCTTTTTCTAAATACATTTTGGCATGACCAGAACATGATTGGGGGAACCTATGCCCCTCAACCATAAAAATCCCAGATCTCAGCCAAAAAAAACACTGAAACCCCCTTTCTCTGAAAGGTCGCACCTTTTCAGGTCATTTTCAGGGATAGGTCACAGTTTTCTGCCCAGTACCTACTACCCAGGTCACAGAACAGACCCCAAAAAGTGTGACCTAGTCTGTTCATGTGCTCTGGGTGTCTAAAATAAAACTTTCAACCCACTAAAATGAAAGAGTAGGGTTAGGCCTCTTTCCTGCAACTGACGAATCTCCATTCCAATGGTCGGTTTGTCCACTATGATCATCACAAGATTTAGGGCATTCCCTCCTCTCTACATTAACCACAGCTACACTTGCAAATGAGTGATTTTGGAGGGAAAATGCATTATTAAAAGAGAAACCCCAGATTTTTCTTTCGCCAACTGCAGCCAAACCATAGCTTAGTTTGACAAACCATCTTTACTGTTGGAAAACTCTCACCGAGCCCTCAAATGGGTATCTGTTAGTTTTTTGTGATTTGATACTTCACCAAGACACATTTTGTCCAAGAAGGGCCACTTAACCAATCCTCAAAACTGAATTTCTTCACTTGCAACACTTGTACTTGGGGCACCATTTTGCCTCTCTACTTTTCCATGCTCGTGTCAAATTTAATTTTTTACTCATGTTTATATGGTCCCCATTATACCTTTTCTGTGTAGTAGCATCATCGATTTGCCCTTGTTTAGAGCATCCGAGTTGAGTCACCATCGCATCCATGGAGTCTATCCTGAGTCACTTTGTATCTCGCTATAGTCCTCCATCCTTCATTGCTTGGTTCCTTTCTTGTGTCGCACATTATGGCCTTCAGTCCTACTGTCCCTTATCCCCTTTTATATTGTGTCAATTGATGCCAGTTCATCCATGCCCTTTATGCTTTAACAAGGGAAGTCGTTTGTTCACTACTCAGTACCCTCCATTTCATCATGATCACTATGTGAGTCTGTCAGTTGCTCTACAATTTTCTCTCGTGCCTTAGTTGAGGATCCCTTATTGCCTAACCTATGATGGACCTCCTTCTGTCGACATCAGATCATTCATTCTAGAAGACAGGTCTAGAGGGCGGTGTACCTTGGTTCCAAATTCCACTCTTGTTCAGTGCCTCGGATCAGGAAAAGGGACTCCTTATTTCCCTTTAACTTGGTTGTTTCTCAACTCCAGCTCCTTTCAACATGATCGAGATTTGTATACTTGATGGTTCAGTGATGCAGCAGATTGTATCGGTGATTCCTGGGTGTGTGTGAGATGTTTTGAGACCTCATGAGGGGGTGGCCCTTGAGGTAGCCACCCACATGCCCAGATGACCTCTTCATTGCAGCCTTTGATTCAGCTCCACAGATTTGATGATGTTGGCCTCAGTCACTTGCATCACCTTTTCGATTGCATGTATCACTCAGATTTTCAAAGCCCTTTCCTGTTTACAGGGGCACTTTTTTTGTACTTATATCTCATGTACTTAGATATTATTGTATAATTCCTAGCTGTTATCCCAGGCACAGTATGTATGTGGGATTCATTATCATATTTTTATCTGGCTCATGTTTATACCAGCATGTACTATATAGTTCAGTCCCTTGTTTACTGGACGCATTATTCTTCGTACTTTGTCTCGGCGGGCATAGGTATGCCTCCCCCACCGCGTATAGCACAGGTACTTTCTCATAAAAGAGACTTGCCACACCTGTAAGTCTCACCTCCTCAGGGTCTAGTCCTCTAGCACTTTGGTCTACCTTATATTTCTCTCTCTCTGACTTCCCCTTTGGTGTCTAGTGATTGAGTTCTTACAATGTACTTCGGTCATATTATTAGCTCCTAATTCTCGCACGCTGGGGGAGCAATTTATTACACCATTTTTTAGTCATCTAACCTATTACTATTAGATGGACCAAAGTACACTATGTAAGACCAATTTTACCCTAATTAAAATTGCTTTCAATATGAAAAATAACTTAGTAAACCACCTTTATTAAGTTGTTTATGGTCTAAGCAGGAAACCCCATGAGGAAATATTAAACAAATCCACATTTGTTTGGTTTTCATCAAGGAAAAATTAGTTAAACAACAGTTTAATTAATATTCCTGGTCATATTTAACCCAAAACAAGGAAATTAATTAGATAAATCATTATTTATTTTATTATTTTCTAGGAATAATTATTTAAACCTTATTTAAATAATATTCCTTGTTAAATTTGACTAAATCATTTATAAATAATTAAATAAATCATTATTTATTTGATTATTACTCAACCACATACTTAAAATACTAAATAAATCATTTATTTATTTATTATTTACAAATAAATGGATTTGACCCAAGTCAAATTCTTTTTCCCTCCAACAAATATAATAAAATATTCCATAAAAGTTGGATCTTGATTTGTTAATAAAATTTTAATTATGCACCAATATCTAGACTAAACTCAATATTTTGTTATAAATAGAAGGGTTTTCCATTCATTCATCACCTTTTGTTACCTAAAGATCACTCTGGATCTAAACTTTTGGACTGAATTTGATCCACCATCATTGTTATATTTGCTACCATTTTTCTTGTGAGCTCCCTTTAAGTTCCATATTTGTCTGGGTTTTCTACACCATCAAGAGAGAGGGATTTTAGATCTGAAGTGTTGAGGACTTACAAGAACCCATCCCATTGAGGAGGACTGCTAACATCCTTATATTTTCTCCTCCCAAGTTCCCTTAATATAAAAATCTTTAAACATATTCTTGTCTTGTCTATTGTATGCATGGAGCAACTCTTGCTTTTATTTACTGCTTAATGTATTTTAATGCATAGATCTAGATTTTTGCAGCATTTATCATGATCAAATAATTACAGATCTAAGGATAGTGGAAGCCATATTTGCTATTAGGGTTGTTCGATCTGCATAGCTAAAGTGGTCTTCTTTCATATGCTTGCAATTAAGAATCATACTAAAAACTTGTATGGTGAAAATGAGGTTTTGTTCGCTTTCTTTTATGACATAATTGACTCTTATGGTGGCGAAACAAAAAAAACCTAGACTGTGGCCTAAATGAAGATGTGGTAAATGACATAAGACCCTATATTATTGATGGATGACATGACCTATGAAATGATGTGACCATGAATGGAATGAAGGTTCAGACCTAGACATATTCAGTGAACAAAATGTTATTTGAAAAATGACTCGAAACATGAAATTTTGACCTAGAACCACTAAATAGTAAATTGAAAGAGAATATTTGATCACTGAACATATTGACACTAACACCAAGTATATTCTATACCATGCATTGTGTAGTCTCAAGGATAAAAATTTACCCTTGACTACCTGAGTTGCACAATTGTGCAGCAACTAAGCCTCTCTCCTAGCCTGTCACCTAATTCCAGCTCAGTCAATGGATCAACGTGCACTATCTTAGACTAGGGTTTTATCATACTGATGTTGTCTTGTCATGAGTGAATTTTATATACATGTACCTTATCATATGATGGAAATATGATGAGGAAGGGAGACATGGTAAAATACATTTACCTAGTTGATTATGCAAACTGATCAACCAAGAGAAATCAAAGGGACACCAATTTGCGACCATAACTCAAGACATTACATAATTGAGGAATCCTTACCACTAAGCCATGCAGAGGTGGAAAGAATATAATTCTTAAGAAGACACATAGAAAGAAAAATCAAGAGTGGTTTTACATTTCCACACCATCAATAAGTCCTTGTCAACAATGTCATGTTATATCATGTTATGAGTTGTCACATGACACACAATTATGGTGGACTATGAAAATGTATTGTAAAGTGGAAGTCCAAAGGACATGTCTATAATATGAAAAGTCATGTAAAGTTGAAAATTCATAGGCTGTAAAATAGTCACGAGGGTAGACGAAGAGTCACAAGTGTAGAAAATCTAACCACGGGATTCAATCCGATCTTGTAATGTACGAAAACAAGATATTGAATCCTTCTACAATTTTTGGAAACAAAACATGATCGCAGAATCACATAAGAAGTAAGATAAATAGACAATCTATCACACAAAACAAGATATATCTGGGGAAGGAAACTACTAAAAAGCCCTCTATCTAGATATTTCATAAAGTCAAGATCATGAAATAATACAGTGCTATTCCTCACACTGATAAACCTATGCACTCTCTGTTAGGTACCCATATTACTAGTGTCATCCCTTATTGTTATTAGTGTATCCCCCTTATTGTTATTGTTGTACCCTTGTAACCCCAATATTTTATTATTGTTCCCTTACATTATTATTGTTAGGTCGGCTAAGATTATATTGTGACCCCATGGACCCCTATATATAGAAGGAGGTTTTTTCATTTGTATCATCAAAGAATTGTTCATTTATGTAATGTATTGGAGGTTTTCCCATCTAAGTGGCCATTTATAAGGCGTTGATCTCTCTTTTCTTCCCTTTTTGGAGCTGGTTTCATAAAATTTGGTAATAGAGCTTTGGATTCTAGGGTTTTGCTACTCCAAATAGGTCGTCGTGGAATTTGAACTATAAAGTTTTTTTCTACGAAGGTTTAGAAGCTAAAATTTTTGAGGAATGTCTTTTAAAAATTTTAGATCTTGGTTTGCAATATTTTTGAAGATACGATCTGTGGAAGTTAGGATTTTTTCGGGCTCCCGAATTTCACCTAAACAGGTCATTGAAGAATTTTAGCTATAAATTGTTTTCTACAAAGTTTCAGAAGCTAAAACTTTGATAGAGTGAAGCCAAAAGCCTGAAGTACTTCCTGTAATAATTTTAGATCTTGGTTCGCAAACATTTCAGAGATATGAGCTATGGAAGTTAGGGTTTTTTCAAGCTCTTGAATTTCATCTCAAAGTGGTGACCTTGGGAAAATCATTAGAACTCTCTCTCTCTGGGCATCGGATTGGAATTCTATAAAAAGTGGCTAAAAGTGAACAAAATTTAGTTTCCTGTGTATTAATTTCAGAGCCGAAGGAGGAAACAATGACACGTGGCATGTTGTACAAGTTCTGTCTATTAAGCTAGTCCAAAATTAGGTCATTGCGGGATATTTTCCATAACTTTGACTTGAAGAATCCAAAATAGGTCAAACCTGTGGAATTCGAAAGAAGATTCAAAGGGCCACTACAGGGTCGAATTTCAGATATTGAAGATCCTAAATCATAGAGATAATTCAGTTTCAATATCAAGCTCCTCAAAATCAAGAAAAAGTTGTGTATTTTTTTTCAAATTGCATAAGTCTTGTTTGAAAAATCAGTTTTAAGTGATTCCAAGGGCCCATTGAGAATAGATATCATTATTGGGGTTCTAAAATTCCCCCTCAAAATAATTCAACACTTATTAATACATTAGAATACTCTACTATGACTCATGGAGATGAATAATTGCAACATGATCTATCAAAATTACAAGAGCAAGTGCACAAAATTTCGCTAGCGCGAAGAGAAACAAAAAATGAAATGGAAGTTTGAAGAAAGGCGTGGAAGAAAATATGGATGGTTTGAAGAAAGGCGTGGAAGCTAATATGGATGGCATGGAAGCTGGCATCGAAGCTAAGATGGATGACATGAAATACAACATGGAAAACATGAAGAATAATCTAAGTACAATCAACAAAATGATGCATATATTGGGCAGGAAAAGGGAAGAGTACAAGATTGAGGTTGGTGTTGCTTATTGAAAATAGCCTACATCTTCTCCTTGGGAAGAACAAAATCAGTCATTACAGGACAAGAATAACAATCAAAATATGCATGTTGAGCAAGATTGCAAAGCGGAAGATGCAAAAAAATTTCAAGTAAGTGCTAAATGCCTTCCTACATCGTGTGCTTCACTATTAAGAGAACATTACAAGAAAGTTGCTAATAGAAAAAAGGTTGAGTGATTTAAGGAAATAATCAAAGATGAGATGGATGATACAAACCCTTTTGCAGATCCAAAGATCCTTCCCTTAAACCATCTTGAAATCACATAATCTAAAATAGAGAAGGAGTCAATACCTTTAAGGTCTCTGCCTTTATGTTTTAATTCGTTTTAGATTATGAAGAGAAATTGGCACCCTGAGGATCTATCAAAGGAAAAACATGAATTCCATGCTCAAGTTAACTATCACGAAAATCAAGAAGAGTTGGCTGAGGATAAAATCAATCAGGGAATGAAAGAAAACCCACAAGATCTCTCTAAAGGCACAAGTAACAATTCATCATATTTTCTAGGTAAGGCTCAAGAAGACATCCAACCTCAGAATCAACCTTCACAAGAGAAAGAGGACTGCTGTAGTTTTATCCAAAGAAAGTTAAAAATTCCTCCTTTTTTAACTAAAGAGGAGATAAATCAGCTTGTAAACATGCAGTCAGCCTCTCAACCTTCATATGAACGGAACAATCCTATTTATTTTCCTCCTAATTATAGCTATCACAGATCATAAAATGGATTTATATTTCATCTCGAAGAGAAATAATCTGATAATCCAATATGTATGGTTGGTGACATTAATTACATTGATGATTCTCCATGGTTTGATCAATATGTTGATGATTATGATATCCAAATAGAAGCTAATTTTGTAGAGCAATCAACATTTGTTTTGTGGGAGGAAGCTTAGTTTCATCAACTTGACAAAAGCAATTAGGAAATGAACAATAGCTATGAGAGTGATGAGGAAAGTTTAGAAGATTTGGAAGCAAATGAAGGCTTAGAAATTTATGATCACAACAGAGTTGCGGCATTTCTTTTTGAAGGAGATTTGTTGCCAAAGAGTGCTCCTACTCATCAACATGATAGCTTTCACACAGAATTTAGCCCACTCAACCAGAGCATATCAAGTTTTCTAAAGGAAAAAATTGCAATATATGATGAGGTTGCTAGCATAGATGATCATGAGGAAGAGGTGGAGTTTCTTGTTCAAAATAATCCCAAGCATAGCCAAGTGGAAGAAGGAGTAGTCCTGAATGAAGTCTATTTCTCAAATCCTTCAAGTTAGGTATTATTCCAAGATCCATTTTTTGTTTGCTTAGAGACATTTGAAAAGGGAGTAAAATATGTAAGGAGCATTTTGATGCAAGGTTCAAAGAAAATTTTAGGTGCTACTGTTCAAACACAAGTGAGGTGGGAGTGGCCTTTTGATTTTTTCAAAGCACTCAAAGAGCTGAACCAAGATCCCTCATGGAATCATATGCTTGATTGGTTGTATTGGAAAATAAAGTTCACTAGCTGAATGCATATCATGTATAGGTTAGATTAGAATAGATAGGTATGCAAAGAAACTTAGCCTTTTTGAGCATCTAGTTTTAATTTCAGATTATTTTGTAAAAAAAATGAAAACACAAAAACATAGAAAGAAAGAAAAAGAGGGCAGTTTTGAAAAGAGGTATAGAACCATACCTAAAAAACAGTAATGCTGAAAGTGTGCAAGCCTAAATGCCACTGCTGGTTCAAAAAGAAGATCTTGTTTTAGTCATCTAGCCTAATCATGGTTGAAACATGTTTTTGATTTTGTATCGATAAGTTAATGAAAGAGAGTTTTTCAAATCATTCAAACTTGGCTTGTCAAAAAGGATAGATTAGGAATGAAAGATACTAGTTCCACATGCTCAAAACTAAACCAAAGAGAAAGATGGGGATGCATACCAAATGATAAATCACAACCCTCATTTTTCTAGTTTTGTTTCTACAAAAATAATGTTTGTGTGCAGCTTGTCCTAATGCCACAACTCATGGTAAGTCAGATTGCCTAATCTTGATTTAAACCATGCTTTCAATTTAATGTCAATAGCGTAGAGAAGGAATTCTGTCACATAGTTTAATCTTGACGGTCGAATGGTCTAATAGAGAATAAAAAGAGTTCACCACCATAATCTGAACTCTTAGAAGAGATAAGAGTAGAAGTAGACAGTTTTTTTTTGTTTACAAAATAAAAAAATGTCAAGGGTTTGCCAGTTCAAGTGCACCCAAGGAGGAAGAAATGTTAGGCAAATAGGTTGTGTAGGTAGAGACGAAGTTGAGATAATCATGTTTTTCAGATTATTGAAATCACAACTTCAAGGAAGCATCAACAAATTAAAAGAAGTAAAAATCTTCCCAATGGATGAGGCACGGGTCTTCACAAAACCAGAGATTTGAAGTTATGGACACCTCCTAAAAATGAGCTACCCTCCCCAAGTGGAGCCACTGTTAGTCATCAGTAATTTTTTTCTTTCTATAGATGACTAAATGTTTATCCTAGATTTCTAGAAACAAAATTCATGAATGTTGTGAGTTCTAGAAATCTCATTGCCTTCATTATCCTCAGGATAAATTTTTCACTATTTTACTACTCTATCAAGTCATGGCTAGCCTATCACTCCCAGAATACCCATCATGGGCTCAGGTCACTCATTTTAAATACATTTCGCCACTTCTGACCCTATCACTCTGTTTTGATTTGCCCTTTTACTTTCACCTTGGATTGCCAAATACCCTAACCTTTCCTCTATTCACCAAGTGACTCAAGCATTGGTGGTTTCAAGGATCCTTTCTAAGCTATCTGGATAAATCAAATTCATAAATTTTTAGGTCTGCAATTCATAATTTTGGTCAAAAAATATGTTTTACACCTAAAAACCCTATGTCAAGTTTTCAGCCAAAGGCCAAGTCCCAAAGGCCTCCCACTAGGTCACCTAGGGTTTCACAGGTCATAAGATTATTTTGGTGTTCTAAATATTTGTTTTTCCTATGACAAGAGGCTGAAATCAAAGAGGAATAAGGTTAGGATATGATTTTCCAAAAAGGTATCAAAAGTCCTTCAAGAAAGGCCTCCTTGGTCAAAACACAACCTCTACAAAAAGACAGCTGCCCATCTTAAACATTTCTGCAGGAATGAATGAGATGGCCATCAACAAAAAAAGAGGTAAGTAAAGAGGAAAATCATCCCTAAGGGCAGCCACAAAAAAGGAGAAACAGAATGCCTAAGTTCAAAGAGAATCAAGGTTTTTTATGACTGATTGGCTAAATAGTTTTGCCAAGCAAGGAGCCAATGCAAAGGATCACAAGGAGAGAGGCCATTAACCCAACCAAGTATGAATGGAAGGTTTCTAGAAATTATATGGAAAAAGGGAAAAGCCCTAAATCATAAGTTTTGAGAAGGTAGGGAAAGAAGTAAAATTAAGGTCATTAATCTCCATCATGATGGTAGAAGGTTTTCAAAGGATGTCAGAAGGTGACCTACATGGTTTGTCAAGGCCACACTGTTTCACTGCACCAAAGGGAGAAATTGTAAAAAGTATCAGTATGAGGGAGCCTAAGCTTGCAAGTGCAGTAAAAGGTCTTCAAAATGGTCAAGATGAGAAAATCATGAGGTAAAGTGTCAAAATAGAACACGAAGCAAATCATGAGTTTGTTGTTGAGTGACTAAAGTTGTTAAGATTCCAAGAATGACAAAGGAGACTAAATAATTTGTTTCATGGCACTTACATGAGCCAAACAGAAGTGGCCAAAAGAATACACGGTAGACATGATTTACAGTCTTTGAAAAAATATGGATGTAATTTTCAAAAGAAGTAAAAGGGGGAAGAAAGTTATATTTTCAAAATAACCCACCAAAGGATCATTTTTATGCTTAAATCACCTCCTACAAAAGAAAAAGTATATCAGCAATAAAGTGACCAATGAAAACAAAGAAAAGTGGGTGCTTTACAAATTTTATTTATTTTCCAAAAAGGTATAAAAGCACCTAAGCCTCCCTTGTCCAACTCACTTATCACTTAACAAGGAGAGAAAACTTTCAATGAGAAAATTCTAAATTCCTGGCAAACCTCGAGTAGAAAAAACCCTTGCGCTACGCTCCTGAAAAAGCATGCTACATGCCTGTTTATGCCAACTTTGGAAATTTCCATAGGGCACTGCGTGCCTTTGTAACAGTGCTACACTTTTAACAACATGTAGACCCAGTCGAGAACCCATGCACAGAAGCACGTTCAGTGCAAATCGTCTGGAAGGACCTGACAGCATGTAGCTCCGCTCAGCGCTACACACCTATTCGTTTAGACTCTACCCGAGAGGACCCAACACCATGCAGGTCTGCCATCGCTAAGTGCCTACCCGTTTAGATGCTGCACAGGCTGACCCGACAGTGTTTAGATCATGCCGGTGTTGCGCGCTCGTGCTGCACGATTTGATAGCAGCCCGACAGGCCGTGCAACCACCCGACTGGCCCAGTGCTACGTGCCTGCACTCTTTCTTCTACTAGGAAGGTTTTCTCCAGAAAATCTTGCCCTAAATTTTCTCAAAGCTTCTCAAAATCCAATGCTTGGATCCCTCCTGGAGATTTTCATAAGAGGTATTTAGAATTCTTTCCACCCTTTCATACTATTTTAAAGGTTTAACTTAGAGGCTAAGATACCATCACAATCAATTTTTGCATATCAGTGGTTTTGCATTCAGGATTACCTGACCTTCTCATTTTTGGCAAATTATCCCTTTTCACTCCCCTTCACTTACAAATCACTGACTTTCTCATTATCATCTCACTTACCCGCTCCATATAATTTCACAAACAATTTAGGTTTTTTATTTCAAAGAAAGAGTAGAGATAAAATGTCTAGAGAAAGTAGTGGTGACAGTGACAAAGGAGGCCAAAGGCCTAAGGGACAACAGAGAAAGGGTGGAAGAGTGAAAAGATTTGAACCTCTGAACACTAAAGAGTTGACAGATTCCCCTACCACAATTGCATATTTCCAAGAGTTGGGTTGTTTTGATTTCTGTGAAAGGGTAAAAAGAGTCCAAAGTCACCCTGAGTTGACCAAACTTTTTGTCCTCAACCTCCATGACCATCAAGTGCATCTAGCTGGAGTGAATTTTGAGTTTTCCACAAATGAAATTTCTATGGCCACATAGATACCTTGTATGGGAGAAAAATGGTTCAAACATGTGAATCTAGACCTGGGCCATTATCAACCTTTCTTGAAACCAAGTTGCCAAGCTGATTGCAAAACTATTTTCCACTTTTTCCATTTGTTAGAATGGTATTCCCCCTTAATGAAATTCATTATGAAATACTTCACCTCTGAGAGTAGGTTTTCTAGACTTTACTCTTAACACATAAGACTACTTATGCATTTCACGAGGGCCAAGTTGCTACATTTTCCCTATTATATTCATAGAAGTATTGACAAGATGTCATACATTGTGCAAAAGAGACCTCCTTCACAACAGATGCAAAGTCTTTTTCACCATTCTCTTATCAAGATGATTTTGTTGCATCAATAGAGCAACAAGTTGTCCCATGGGAAGTGTTGATCACCCATTATGTTTTCACAAATCCACAGCCTCTTCTTCTGCAAAGTTTACCCTCATCATCTCATCCACCTTCCTCCATTCCTTCATCACCCCTCACTGACCATGAATCATCCTCTCCACATGAATCCTCTCCCCAAGAGAACTTCCCTCCTTCATCTTCTCCTAAAGCATCAAAACAAAAATAAAGTGATGAAGTGAAAGAGGAAAATGACAGTCAAGAAGAAAGGACAAATGATGAAGAAGAAGAAGGTGAAAATGAAGAAAATGATGATGAGGAAGAAACAAAGTACAGTGAGGAAGAAGAAACACATGATGAAGTAGAAAATAACAGTCATGAGGAAGAAAATGATGAGGAGGAGGATGAAAATCAAGACACAGGGACAGATTATGATGAAAAAGATAGTTTAGAACAAGAAAGTAGTGATGAGTTAGATAATGCAGAGGATGATGAGGACAAAGGAAATGGGAAAAACAATGAAGAAGGGGAAGAAGGAAGTAAGCCATAAAATGAGGAAGAAGAAACAGATAATGAAAAGGCAAATTCTAAAGAGAAGAGCAGTGATAGAGAAGAAGAGACAGAGGACAGTTTAGAGCAAAATGACAGTGAAAAAGATATGGAAGAAGATGAAAATGATGAAGATGCACCAAACAGTAATGAAGGCACTGAAAAAGACACCTCTAATAGTGGCAACACAGAAAATGATGATGGCAATAGGCAGAATCTAAAGAAAAGAGCAGTGAATATGACAGTGATGATAGTGCAGAAGATGAAGATGAAGGTAACCCTAGCCATGATGACAATGAAGAAGGGGAAAGTGCTCATAGTATAAATGGTGATCATAGCCATGAAAAAGAGGCCCACCAAATCACCATCACACCTCTTGCATTCACATACCAGAGATGCCCAAGGCAGGTGTTTGCTGCCTCTAAGAGGCAAGGGACCCTGCCATCTACTTCAACTCATCCTTTAGACAAGGGCAAACAAAAAGTGAAAGAAGAAGATCATGAGGTTGAGAGAGAGTTTGAAATAATCCAAGTAGACAGTGATGAGGAAAATGAAACAAGGATTTCAAACTCGCTCATTTAGAACAAGAACGCCCTCATATAAAGCCTTCAAGAATATTTGGATAAAGCCATAAGTGTGAATGATGTCCTTGACAAAGAGAATAGGCAGCTAGGAGCACAGATTGCTATCTATGAGGCAAGGGAATTCAAGGCACGGAAAGAGGCACAAAGAGCCCAAGTAAGACTAGAAGAATACATGGGCACTTATAAAGAAAGTGAGGATGAGGAAGAACAATCTAGGACGAGGCCTAGAACCATGGGGCTAAAGAAGGTTTTAGCAAAGCAAAGAGAGTAGGAATCTTCCCTAGCAGAAAAAATCCCTCTAGATCAACTATTGGCCATGGAGATAGCCCATGATTGAGAGCCTTGGTTGGAAAGGGCCAACATTCACTTGGATGCTAAGTTGAAGAGGGAAAATCAAAATCTTGATCTACATAGGAGGATGACTAAATATTATGCCTTGAAGCACAAGGCCACTAATGCCAAACTTAAAGAGGCTCTCATAGAAATTCAAGCACTAAAAGAAGAAAAAGGCCAAGCTAGACTTGGAATTTTTGCACAAACTTCTCTACAAGTCTCTCAAGATCCATGAGACACACTCCCACCAAATTTTGGAGAATTTTGACAAGTTTTTGTTTTTTGCTAATTTTGAGGGCCAAGGGAGTAGCACACATGGTGCTACACATTTTTTCAGAGCATATTCAAGAGAAAATACTCACATTTTTGGAATCCTAATCTCAAATTTATCATTCTCACGAATTTTCATATCAATTTGAGTTGTTTTGGTCCTCCAAAAGGGTCAAAAACACCCTAATTTTCACCATTCTGCCTGCTTATTAGGACATGTGCTACACCTTTACCAACCTTGGAATTTTTGCTTTTTGAACAGGTTACAGAGGTCAAATTAGAGAACCAAGGTTAGATCTCGAAAGTATACTCAGAGGGCTTTCCAACAGGCCATCATGGAGCCTTTTTTGACATCAAGAAGGCCTTCAAAACACTGCTTCAAGATGACCCATTTTTCCTACTCCTGTGCTATGACCTTGGCTTGGAAATTCATCCTAAAACATAGTGCTATGCCTTTTGTAGAGGAAAATTCAAAAATTTATGCTTGGAAAGTTTTAGGAGGCATGTGAGACCTCAACTGTCAATTTATTTTCTAAAAAAGCCCGAAATATATTTGTTTAGATATTTTGTGCCTTGGGCCTTGCAAGGCCTCAAGGACAAATAGTGATATTTCTTATTAGGAAATAGGCTTCTAGTGACTCTGTTAGGTTTTTATTCTCCATGCATGATAAATATATCATGGAGACTTCATTTTTAATGTTGGATTTTGATGAGTTTTAAGAGAAATACATGGTTCTTTGAGGTTGAAGAGAAATTTGGTGTTATGGAGCTTGTGAATGATTTCCTTTGATTGATGATGAAGAAAGCTTGCTTGTAGGATTCCTGAGCTTGGTGAATGGTGATGTGTCTCTAATTTTTTCATGTTTTCTTGTTTATCATTATGTCCATCCTTCTATGTTGCAATAGAACAGAAAAGTATAAGTTGATAAATGTTGATTAAGGCACCTCATTCCTTCCTTTTGTCTATTGCCTTTATGTTTTCTCTTGCTGGAGGAATTATTAGCTGCTCCTTAGATCCACCTAAGCTTGTTTGTTTCATTAATGGTTGAAGAAAGTAGTTTTTAAATATTTTTTATGGTTATCCATGCTTACTCGATGCTATCTAAACTCTGTTTGTTTCATTAAGTATTACTTGTTAGGTTAAGCCAAGGAGGTCTTGTTTTGATCTTACCCTTTGTCCATACTTATCAGTTTGCCTCAAAGTTCTTTATAGCTTGATTTATGATGTCTAGGAGTTCCCTCTTTATTGATTCATGTTATTTATCATCTTATATGTTTTCAAACTTTCAAGGTTAAGTCACTAAAGTTAGATAGGATTTCTTGCTTGTTGTGCTTCACTGAATTGTTCATCTTGAATGTCTATTTGTTTAAGTATTGTCATTGAGTTAATGGTTTGCCCTACCTCATGATTATTATATTTTGCTTATCAGTATTTGATAACTTTTTGTTTATGGGTATATGATAAAGGATACTTCACTGCCCTTTGCCTTACCTTATTCACCAACTTAATGTCCATTCCACTTCACACATAACCTTAAATGATCCATTGACCACACTATATTTTCCCTACAATGCACTCTGACTCATAGATATCCATGACTTTCATAGACTCCATAGCCCAATTATTTTAATACCTCTCATTCCACCAATTTCTAGTTGTTCATCTTACCCAACCAAAACAAACAACAAACCCTACACTTAACAACTAGCCTGAAATCAAACCCTAGAAGAAAAAAGTTCACATCCTTTGCATACAATAGAGAGAGCCCTCTCCGAGTCCAAGAAGGATATGTCCTAAGACTCCAAAGACTAGTCTTATGTTATCCTGTGCATTTGGTCTACCAATCTACTAAATCATGGGACCCTAACATTCTGGCGATCACGGTGGGACCCTTATGGGAAAGAAGACAATCTAAGTATACCTTATGACTTCATAAAACCCACAAAAAACCTTAGATTGGTATTCAGTTGTTGATGGTGGACAACAAATTGAATTAAAATAGTTGAAATCATCCACTTGGTGACTCCACAACTCTCAATAGACCTAAAGACTACACTGGAGGAAGAACCTGAAGCATGGCCAGTCATCCTAGAAAGAAAGAGCACTCAGACCTAGGTTGGATTCAAGAAGTTATTGTTTTCATTTATAACTATGTTCTATCCTACTTTAAGCCTGATCAAGAATGCATTAATGAGGTATACATTTACCATTGGAAATATCTCAAGCCTCGAAAATCTAAACCTAAAATTGTAGACCATGAACATGTTGATACACCTGTGAAAGACCTAGTGAAACATGACCCTCATGCTCTCTTTCTTGCTCCTACTGAAACCTCAAACAGTAATAAATCTATTTTTGCATTACCTATACTCACAAAGGTCCTAGAAAGATACAAACCTCTATTTTTTCCTTCTATCTTCCAATCCCTCCCTGCAAAACTTGCAAATAAGCTTCCCTATTTCTATGGAGAAAGTACAAAGATCACCACTGAACAACACTTTCAAAATCTGGAGGATTTACTTGACCTATTTGAAGTAGGAGAAGATGATGTGCATATTAGAATGTTTTCCTTATCATTACAGGGGAAAATTAAGAGTTGGTTTAAGGACCTTCCAACTGCAAGCATTAGCAATTTTCATCAATTCACTCAAGTTTTCTTAGATAGGTGGGAATTCATTGGAAATTTTTTTCTCATCATAGGGAATAAAACCATTTGAAAAGACATCAAGGGGAGACAGTACAACTATTTTAAGCAAGGTTCAATAAATTATACCATGCAATACCTGCTAAGATAAAGCCACCTCCAGAGTGGGCTCTCTTGCACTACCCAAATTCCTTTGACCCAGAGATAACATTCGAGATAAGAGAGATAAACCCTTTGACCCTGGATGAAATGCAAAGGATATAAATTGATGTCGAAGCTAGCATACTGAACATGCAAGCAAAGCTAAGAGAAAAAGAGAAAGACAAAGCAGATCAAGGGAAGCTGATATATTCAGAGGTAAAGCTAGAAAAGTTGATACATACAATAAAAAAAATGATGCATATGTTGGGCAGGAAAAGGGAAAAGTACAAGGTTGAGGTTGGTGCTTCTTTCTGAAAACAACCTATACCTTCTCCTTGGGAAGAAAAAACTCAGTCATTACAGGACAAGAATAACAATCAAAATATGCATGCTAAGAAAGATTGCAAAGCAGAAGATGCAGAAAATTGTCAAGTAAGTGCTAAATGCCTTCCTACGTCTTGTGCTTCACTATTAAGAGAAAATTACAAGAAATTTGCTAATAGAAACAAGGTTGAGTGATTTAAAGAAAAAATCAGAGATGAGATGGATGATACAAACCCTTTTGCAGATCCAGAGATCCTTCCCTTAAACCATCTTGAAATCACAGAATCTAAAATAGAGAAGGAGCCAATACCTTTAGGGTCTCTGCCTTTATGTTTTAATTCATTTCAGATTATGAAGAGAAATTGGCACCCTGAGGATCTATCAGAGTGTAATATCCCAAAATGGGAACTACTAGCAAGGGATGACTGGAAAACGTATTTTCCAGGAATGAATGCTATAGAATATGAAATCAACCCTTGGATCCCTTAGATCTAGTAATCTAAGACCCAAATAGAAGAGGAGATCATAAACAAATCTTTCTAGGTGGGTTAAACAGATCCCCCACACCTAGTAAGGCTTGAAAACTTCCCAACAAGGGACTACAACAATACTGCTCAGAGAATAACGCAGTTTCAGTAGAGCAAGAGCAGGAGGCAAATAAAATATCCTTCAAAAGTATTTACAACAGAAAAATAGATGTATAATGAAGTCCATGAGATGCATAGCTGAAAATACAAGACTTATACAGAATAAATGCCATCAAAAGAGGTGTTGCAACAATATGAATGACTAGAACTTCCTTGACAGCGTTATTTTATTAGGCTGCAAACTATTGTGGATTACATGTCAGATCTAGAGTAGATCTGTGCACATAAATTTAGATCCATATCAGATCCATGCACTAGAAAGGCTCCTTTTTTAGATCCCCTTGGAATTTTGGGGTTTACACCAAGCATAAGAAGTAGATTTGAGATCTAAGAATGCAGACCTGCAGGATGATTAAGAAATTCTAAAGAATTTAGAATATGCAGTTCAGATCTGAAAATTACAATGTGTAGATCTCCTCTACTGGATCTTAAAGTGAAGGGCATATCCCCGACACTTAGAAACTAGCTCTCCAAATGGTGCACCCAAACTCCCTGCAACACCACCTACAAGAATAACGCTGATCTAGAATAGAAACTGCGTTGTACTGTATAGATAGCTGATGGACACATGCCAAGATCAAGAATTTAAGCTCATGCACTCCAATACACTTCCTCCACTAGAGCAGAGGACTCCTCCACTGAAAAAGAGCACTGAAATGCCTTAGATCTGAAGAGATCTAATCTCCACTTGCTGCAGCTTACAAAGAAAACCAAACCCTAAATAGGATCTAAGTTGTAATTGAAAGGAGAAGCTTGGCCTTCAAGCCAGATAGTGGACCTTGCAATACAAACTCTCCCAAGAGCTACTCAAAGGGAAGAGGAGGAACTCCTAAATAGGAAATTCCAATGCTATATAGGCTAAACAGCCAAAGGAAGCTATATGGTCTCAACAGATAATATATCAAAATATCATATCCTAAACAACCTCCTCAGGTTGCCTTCCCCTTCATTTTATAATATGAGAGTGTGAAAAACCCTAAACGACCTTCAATGGACTCATCCCTTTCACACAAGAGATCTTCAAATAGAATTACGTTGTGCCTTATTGATGAGCACTCCTCCAATACAACGGTGTAGATTTGGTCAAAGTTGACCCAGTCAAGATGATTAGCCCCTTTCACACCTAAGGGTACTTATTTAGATAGCCAAGTTTTATCATTTTTCATATTTGGCATTGATTTATTCTTCATTAGGAGTTTGATTAACCTCCTTTGCACATTTATTCATCTAAACATATTTTTAAAGAAAAAAATAATATCCCTATTAGCTGCATGCTAATTTAGGAATATTACAGTCTTCCCCTCCCAAATGTTGCTTGTCCTCAAGCAACTGCAAGGGTGCTACGAAATCTATCCTCCTCTTCTTGTGGCCTCCTTATTCAACAGTCTCCCCCATTGCTTCAAATTTCCTGCAATAATTCTGCCTCCCAATGGTTCCTCCCAAGTGTGCAAGTTGGCCTTTGGTAGATAAACCAAATGAATCTCATCATGAAAGAAAGGAAGTTCGATATGGAAACCTCTTTGCTGATCAATGGTCTCCTCAAGATAGAAGTGATGACAATCATGGGGAATTTTATCATCAATGAAGGACTCCCACCTCTAGGCTATCATCCAAATTAAATGAATCACCTCCCAGCTGGTTAATTCATAGTAAATATCCTCCTAATTTCTCATGAGAGGCATTCCCTAAGTGCTCTAACCAATCATATGGTCCACATCATAAAGAAACAAGTGATCTACTATAGTGGCCATATAGTTTCCCATGCTCCTCTTAGAACATGTAGTGCAGAAAATGTAAGAAATTTCTTTCCCCAAGGACACATCCAACAAATGTGTCTATCCTCCAACCATGTTCTCAACAAAGATAAGAACACCTTCAGCATACGGGATCATAATTAAGGTCATGCTAGCTGCCATATGCAATAAAGGAGAAGGAAAATGGTCCCTCATGTGTAGCCAGAGCAGTTTTACTCCTAACTGCCATAGAATATGATATCACAAGTGTTTTCCCCAACGCTTTTTTGCTGCCCCATCCTTCTTTCGTGCTTGGAGAAGGTGTATAATGGTTGGTGTTAACGAATCACACCATGAAGAGTGCATCATCTCTCCAATATCTCCCAAAGAATGGCCAACATCACCATTGTTCATGGCCCAAAGTGGCTCATGAAGCCCATAAGAAAAAGTGCCCCCTCTTGGAGCCAAGACCTGCACATGAGTGTTGATAAAATGCAAGTATATAATAAATATATCATGAGCTTCAACAACACAATGTTTATCATACACTTGTTTCAAATCAGCAAGGTAGCTCATGGATGAGCTCCCTCTCACACTCAGTGAATAAGGAGGTGGTAATGATAACTCTTCCCAAGAGTTATGTTCCTCCTCAACCAGCAAATGCTCCATGCACTTCCTCATATGAGAGTGCATATCCTCTTTGAATTTTTCCCACATGAATCCATCTAAGATATTATGATATTCTCTAATGAAGCTAGTGGGTTTTGAAAGCAAGATCTCATAGGCTGCATTAAGTAGTTTCTCCTTGAGCTTGGAGTTTCTAGCCAAATAGATTTGATCATGGGAATAAATGACTCCCTCAACTACTTTATACCTCCCATCTATCACTCACCCATCAAGAACCTTACATGTGAAAAGGTCCTTCGAGTATTCCATCAAAATTTGGGAATCCCAATTTGGATCTAGGATCCCCAATAATGACAGCGTTGTAGGAATCTGAAATGCAGCCCCTGTCACAGCATGGCTCTCCTCCTTGACATGCTTGATGTCAAAGTCACATGTTGGAGTACTATCAACTTCATTTTGCTGCCTCCTTTGTAGCTGATCTTGCTCAAGACAGGATTGAAGTAGATGGAAGTCAACCTCCCCTTAGAAAGTCCTTGTCTTCCAAAACTTCCTCAATGTGGCCCATGCATGCAAGGGTGTTGATATCCTGTTGTCATGTTCATAAATCTCCTTTGTGAATGAAAATATCATTGGCTTCCCCAAAGATATGGATTTTCCATATGACATCATGTCCATGCCATCATAGACTTCCGAATTCTCCTTTTTCAGTGCAAATAACTCAAAGGGAGATAACAATGTCCAATTCAGAAAATTGCTGATCTCTCCTTTGAATCCATGAAAGATTCTCTGCACTGTGCAAGTTTCTCCCAAAGCTCCCTCCTTAGCCAAGTAAGCATATGATGCCCATAGTTGAGAGAACACTTTAGTTTTCCTCCCATCAGGAGGTCTTCCCAGTGGAATGCCTCCATGTAAAGAGACATCAAGGCATAGAGCAGGATGTGTATGTGTGTGGAAAGATTTTTCCTTGCCTTCCTTGCATAAATACTCTTTCCTTCTTTGTGCATCAAAATTCTGAAACAGAGAGGGTGTTAGCCCCCTAATTTTCTCTCTTTTTGCCATTTTCCCCCTCCTAAATCATAACCATTTACCTCTATTTTACCTCTTTTATGCACCCTCATCTTGCACCAGTCCAAGCATAGTGACATATTCCGTATAAACTTTATTGTTCATACTTTTAATTCAACTTAGCATTAATTAATCATTTATTACATGATTTATTACTTTTAATCACTCTTTGTAACTTATCGATATCTCCAATGCCTACTTGGTATTTAGAGTACTTACTGTGACCGTTGATCCTGGTGTAGGATCGGACCTTGCACCATTGCTAGCACAAAAAATCCTTGCAGCAGATCCGAACCTCCTTGATCACCGCCTCGTTTTGAGCAACTTCAGCCACGACAACATAGCACAACAAATCCTTGCAGCGAGATCCGAACCTCCTTGATCACCGCCTCTTTTTGAGCAGCTTCAACCACGACAGCATGATCGATCCAAAGGTAGCTGAGACTGAATATGTGAAGGACAAAAGTTGGGGATTGGCTATGGCCAGTTTTGCTAACTGTCTAATTTTCAAGGCCGAAAAGCTAAATCTTGCGTTTGGTTATGTAATCGGTTGAATGATCTATTTTTGCCTTTGGCCAAAGATCTATATAATGTAGAATGTAAATAGGACTAAAAGGGGGAGGAAATTTTTTGATAGTAGAACAGAACAGAGACATAGCCAGAGAGGCGATAGTAGGTTGCTATATTTTGTTATCGCCTGAATCTATGCTGGACAATGTATTAATGTATGTACTTGCCTCAGTGAATTAATAAAAGGGAGCTTCGCCTCATGTTTCATAAATTGCGTTTCTGTATGTGAGCTGATGAATTGATTAAGGTATTGAGTAGTGTTTTTATTTAAAAGGGAAACGTGTTGGTTGGCTAGGGCCCAGCCAACCCAACATGTTTACCCCATTTCCTATTTTCCTGTAATTTGTGTTTGCATTGTCAAGTGTGATTTAATTTCAAGCACATGCATTCCCGTCTGAGTAAAAGCAGATCCATTGTGTGAAGTAGATAAATTTCCTTTTCCTGCAATTTCATTTCTTTCACTTGATTTCAGATTGGTTTTCCTCTGCCTGGTCCAAGCAAGAGAAATAACCCTTCACCAGTGCACGTTGGTGTGATATCTCTTTTTCTGCAATTCTGTTTGATTGGTTTTCCCCGCCTGGTCCAAGCAGGAGAAATAACCCTGCACCAGTGCACGTTGGTGTGATATCTCTTTTTCTACAATTTTGTTTGATTGGTTTTCCCCTCTTGGTCCAAGCAGGAGGAATGAACCTACACTAGTGCACGTTGGTGTGATGCAGTAAACTTTCTTAGTCTACTTCCCCCAATCTTCTTTCTTTCATTAAATGCTTATGACAGGATAAATGTACATTGCATGTTTATTTATTCCTGCACTCTGTTAAGATCATAAACATTCGATTTTTATCTATGCAATTTGATTTAACAATATAATAGCACTTGCAATAATTAAGCACTCATTTTAAGAATTAAATGCTAAGTGCAGGAAGCTCTGATCCAGTGCAAGAACTAGTTTCTTGCCACGGGATCTTAGTGCTTTGAACCTGGAAAAGTGCAAGCCGTTGCATGAAGTAAAAAAGCCTTTAGTAAAGACACCATTTATACCTTCTGCATAAATATCTAATCCTGCACTAGTGCAAGCAAACTGCGATAGTGCAGGATAGATTAGCGCAAGATGGACATCTCTAAAGGAGTAGGTTTAAGGGCCCATCTGATGAGACTGCTAGTGTCTCTGCTAAAGAAAAACACACACTGAGTAGTTAAATAATAATTAGCTGGAGTGATTGCCTTTTATATTTAATTCCCTCTTGCAAATGCATTCTTTCTTGTTCCAGTCCTAGATTATTTTTAATGGTTCAAGTTGCATTTTTCTCTTTTTAATTTGATTCTGCAATCTTTCCTTTAAAGAAAGTAGGGATTTATATTAGGTAGATTCATACCATCTCTGGCATTGCCTGTGCTTCATCTCTAAGTTTGCGGATCCCCCGAGTCGACAAATTAAGTATTGAGGAGTTTTCTTAAGTGTAATTCCTGCACCCAACATTTTGGCGTCGTTACCGGGGAGGTGATTTGTTTTGGTAAGAATTTTCTGATTATACAATAGAGGTAATTTTTCCCTTATTTTTGCAGTATTGTTTGGAAAAGCTTCTTTGAAGGAATTTTACTACTGTTAATTGATTTATGATAGCATTTTTTTTACTATCTTATTAAGACACTCCTTTATGTGAATTCATTTGTTCAATTCCTCGCTCCCATCTTGGTAATATATTGAACATGATGAAGATGTAGTCCTTCCAAACTTACACAAAAAAATCACATGTGCTGAAGAATAATCTCAAGGTATATTTTACAATACTTCTTCAAATATTTCAATAAGGTATATGCTACATTGTTGCAACATATAACCCCAATTGCAATTCTACAAAATGATTTACTTTATGGGGCTTACTCTAAGAAATATTTCCTAACAAATTATTTAAGACAGCTAGAGTATTGATCATTCCAAAGACGATGAGAAAAACTGATAAGGTCCAAATTATTTATTGAAAGAAGTCTTATAAACTAAAATCAATTTGGAAAAGTAATATGCCACTAGAAGAAGAGTTTCAAATTTTTTCATGATATTATTCCAGAAAACCAGTGCAAATGTACAATTTTACAATATTTTTTTGAATGCTTTAGGAACTAATATAGATATTGCACCATTTATGATGAGTCTCATGTGATGTTGCATGGAAAATTTTCTTCTAACACTTACTCGAAAAACTATTTGTTGATAACTGGTTGAAGGAGTATTCCTTTAATATTTATATATATTTTTAAGCATATAGTAGAAAGCTATATTTGTGAACAATGACTAACAATATTATGTTGCAGTGGAGTTCTCCACGTACAATATTATATTTGAATGATTGGTTGTATTATTAATTTATAATCCCACAATTTACTATGACTTTATTCTCTATGTTGCAGTGGAGTTCTACAGGTAAAATAATATAGAATATTATATTTGCAAGAAAAGTTTTATTATTGATTTTTAATTTCACAATTTATTGTGACTTTATTCTCTTCCCTTCTACTTTGTGTTCCAAAATTTTCTTATAAAATTATTGTACATTTCAATGCATAGATATTTATGCTTTATTTTTTGGTATACATTTTTACTTTGCTATCTCTCGCACTGTGGTTACCTAAACTCAGGGGAAAAATCTAGAGGAAATCGAGGAATTATTAAGATGAAATTGACATGGATAAGTGCCTTGCATTTTATTGATATCAAGATTAATTTTTATAAGAAGAAAGAATATTTATGCAAGTGCGGGTGTGGTTGTATGACACGGATTATTTAGTGTGTTTTTTTGTTACATTTGTTACATTTATTTTTTTACCTGCATTGCAAAATATAGTGTAGATAATAGTTGAGTGGAAGTGTTTTATTATAGCAGAATAATATAGTGTAGAGAATATCTAAGTAAAACTATTGCATTATAAGGATGCAAAGTCTCGATCATTTTTGTATATAATTGGCCTCGTAATATTAAATACTACATCTAAGCAGGGAACAAAATAAAAAATAGAAAGTCCTCTCCCTTCTTGGCAATGATTTCCACCACAACTATGGCCTTTGTTAAGATATGAAGATACCAATGATCAATTTCATTGATTTCGTATTTATTAACATATGAAGATAATAATTCTTGGAAAATTTTTGATATTACAAAAGTCAACGTGAGTTAGAAACTTTCCCTTATTACAAGTGATTTTCATTAACATATGAAGATAATAATTCTTGGAAAAGTCTTGTACGGATATTACAAAAGACAATGTGAGTTAGAAAATTGCCCAAGTGATTTTTATTAAGAAATAAATATTATGACTTTTATAAAGCTCCTTGGATTAGAAAGTTGATGAGAAATAACATTATAAATAAATCTTATTATCAAATTTTATTGTTTTCTAAATTTTATGAATGGGGAATGAAAGATATGACAGAGTTAAAAAGTTTATGGGATTAACAAAAGATGTATATATTTATTTGATTTAGATAGTGTATATGGATGAATAAATTGATGATAATTTAATAAAAAAAAATTTATCATAGTAAAAAGTTTATGTCATATTTATTGATTTGATTTTAATAAGTAAAGAAAAGAAGTATTTTTTTTTAATGAAGAGAACATTATAATCCATAGAAATTTAATAATGAAAATTTTTAGCATACTCTAAAATTAATGAGATATCTCTATTAACTCGATTTCAATAAGGTGAAGAAAGGATATATTTTGTTAATAAAGAGAATATCAACTTATTATGAGGTTCCAAGGTCTTTTTAAACTCTAAGAATTGAAACGAGAGAGTGGAAAAAAACAAAAACAATGATAAAATTGGAAAATTGTGAAATCATTATAAAGACAGGAAAATACGAGAGTGAGAAAAAGAAATAAGTAAACAAATTTAAAAAATTAACTTCATCAATTAGTATTCATTCATTTCCACAACGCCATATCAAATGGTCTTTCAAAATAAAAAATGACAAACTAAAAAAACATCTTAAAAATTTACAATATCTATCCCTACAAGCTTTAAAATGTATTGAAAATCAAGAAAAACAAAAAAAAAAAGCAAATACATACATTCTTTATTAATTAAAAAAATAATTATATTTTAATTTTGTTTAAAATTAATTTCTTGAATTTAATTATTTAAATATTTTTAAAAATCATAAATATTAATATTATACAACTCTTATATGCAAATATTAAAATATCCCCCGTTATCAAAGCCCATTGTCCTTCAAAACAGATTGAGGTCCATTTTCTTTTAAAAGATAATGAGTTGGAGAGAGAATAAATAATGTCCTCCACTGGCAATCGGTTGGCCCATTGTCCTTAAAAAGAGAATGAGGCCCATTGTTCTTAAAAAGACAATGAGTTGGAGAGAGAAAACAAGTATTGGAGTAAGATGGTTTTGGAGTAAAGAAAGTTGAAAAACTCGAAGCAATTTTTGAGTTGAGTGGGGTATAGGGATAAATAAATAAATGGAAATTTTCTTTAATAATAAAGAAAATTGAACATACTATACTATAATATGTAGGTTTTAGTTTTTTTTTAACCTGAATTTGTTGGAGTTAAGAAATACGAATTCTGTTGATAAAGATAATATCACTATAATGTGAGGTTTTATTGTTTTTTTTTTTAAATTGGAGTAAGAGAAAAAAATAAATATAAATAAATAAAACATAAATAAAGATGATAATAAAGTTGGGAAATTGTGAAATAATTATAGGAAAAAAGAAATATTTAATTTCTTTTGAAAGATAATAAAGAATTGAAAATTAGGTGGAAATTTTTCAATAATTTATTAGAAACACATTTTTATTCATTGTATTCATTTACTTTTATGACCCTACTGCAAGGGGTCTCTTATTTAAAAAAATAAAAAGTATAAGGCATGTATTAAAACTTTAGAATATGTGTGCATAAAATCAATGTAAGCTCTTATATCTATTAAGTAGTATATTTTATTAATTAAAAAAGTATTTATTAGTATTTTTTTTAATCATTATTGATGGTGATGATGATTAACTTCCACTAAGACTGATATGGTTTATTGGACCTTAAAATGGTTAGTGTTTATTCAAAATTATTTAACATTTTATTTCTATGCTTGAAAAACATTAAGAGAAGTGTTCCAAGATTACTGTAGTTTTGATAAAATAAAAGGTTAAGAAGGTGGTAGTGTGACAAATATTTTGAAAATTAAATTGAATGTGAGTATAGGATGAAAAATCAAACAGAAAGTTATTTTCATATTCAACCCTCTTATTGTTGTAAAGGTGATAAACTATTCATCTAGTGGCATTTTGGAAATTGACAAATGCCTAGTTTCATTATTAAGTTAATGATAATTTGTTTTATTTGTAGCAATATTCATTATTTTTCGTAACATTGGTCAAGAAAAATAGATACTTTTTATTTTTGAGATAAGGGTTAATCACCTCCTTATAAAATCTCATTGTTAAATCTTAGCTTCCTTTTTCCATATAAATATTTATCACCGAAAAATTTTGAAGTAATAATATTTCTAATATTATCCTTATTCTACAAAATTATCTTCTCCTTTATCCCTTAATGGTCAAGGTAAGATTGGGAATCTTTATGCCATCCCTACTTGAGCTGAAGGTGGGGATTTTGGATAGAATTAGAAGCAATTTTAGGAAACCATTTGACTTCCATGTTGTTTAATTTCTTATAAAGGCTAAGATATATATTCAGAACCCTACTTTCAAAGAGGGAAATGTTTTCTTGAATTAGGAAGACATGATAGGGAGTATTTCCTTTAATCTTGAGATTGTAAATGATAGACTCATTTTGGATCTCTTTTATCTTCCTACATGATTATGTATAGATATTGAAACCCCAAACCTCAAACCTCATATTGATGTAAAATATTTTGAGTGACAAGAGTCTCAAAGATGAGTTTTAGTTTATCCCATATCCAAATATTTGTGAGATTACAATTATTTTCAAGTCCATAATAATTTTTCCATCGTCCATTTATTCTTTTCTCAATGCTATAATTCCAATTGATCTTGTGATAGATATCAATTCTAAGATATTTGTAAGGGGGAACTTTATCCAAGTAATTGTTGTCATATATGAAAGCATCATATGTGTTTTTTTGGATCTAATTATCGTGACTTTAGTTTTTTCAATATTAATAGTCATGCCCATCTTGGAGGACTCTAGTTTCTCACTAAGATCATAATGGTTGCATTGCAAGAGAACAATATTATCATAAAAAAAAGAATATTTATGACTATTTCATTGAGCGTGGGGCCAACACAGCCTACATCTTTCAAGAACTCTTCTAGCTTATCAATGTATATACGAGAAAGGGTAGGGGATAACGAACATTCTTGCTTGACTATGACATTGCATTCAATTTCTTCCAAGCAACCCTCAACGGTCCTAAAATTTCCAATAACATTATTGTATAGCATTATCACAACAACCCTTAACTCGAGAGGAATCATTATCTCTTCTACTCTCTTCATAATATTTGTCCTTGTAATGGTGTCCAAAAATTTACTAAAGTCAATGAAACAATAAAATAAACTGGTTTTTATTGTCGTGGCATTCCTCTGCAATGATCCTAAGAGTAACAAGGTGGTTCAGAGTTGATTGATATCTCCCAAACCTAACATGGCCTTTAGCTCTTTAACATGATTTTTTAGCCATTATAAGCTAATATTCCTTTCCAAAATAATTCTGTAAAACTTGGCTAAAGTGTGGCTAATTGCGTGTTCTTATAATTAGAGAGAATGATTTTATACCCAATTTTAAAGACAAACATATTGGAAGTCTACATCCAAGACTTAAATAAACCTTGTTTCACTACCAAATTAAAAAACTTTCACATATGGTGATTATATATATATATATATATATATATAGCATCAAGGGTTCACTCAAGTGGTCTACAACCATACATAAAGTTGTTTGATATTGTTACTAGATTTTGTTGATCACAAGTTCAACTCTCTTTGATACCCTTGTGGAGAGACCTTATATTCAGAGCCGACGGTTTACTCAATTTACCATCCATTAAATGTTGGGAAGTATTCCGAGTTTCCAGTGTTTTCATTCTAAATAACACACACACACACACACACACATATCTTAAAATTCACACATATAAAAACAAAACAAAACAAATAATATTTGAGTGCAAACATGCAAATTCTAAAAATAAAAGTAACATGATATATTCATCTCATTTATTAGAAAATTTAAGAATTGACTTAAAACTTACATAAAATCAAGGGAAATACAACATTGAATATGAAAGTATAAATGTACCTAAAGTAAATTCCAAAGAAAAAACTCTAGCACTTTCATTGGCGGACAAAATGATGCAGTAGGATGGACACAGATGGGGTGTGCACCGAGGGCGGGTGTTTGGTCGAAGGGCAGGCCAGGTGCTATTGGGATGGGGCGCTAACCATCCACTTGGAATTTTCTCGCTTACCACCTTGGGGTTCGATATCACATTGCACAGGAAATTTGGGTGGTTTGTTTCTCGTCTTGTTTGTTTTTTGTTTCACCACAGTTGGTATCTGTGAACTTGTCTCTGGAGGGGTGTTGGTGTTGTTAGCTCATGCTTTACCTATGCTCTCCATACAGTCAATGGGAAGGGTGTTCCAGGCTTTTCGTTGACGTTTCCGGGTCAGGCAGCACATGTTACTTGCATTGGGTGGTGGTAAGTTTTTTTAACACTTATCCTCAAATCACTGTGTCATTATCATTATTTTTTTATGGCTTCTGATCTAGTGTCTGTCGAAGGTGGTTAGATTGTGGGGGTTTATAGGAGCTTGTTGTTTTTTTGTTGGAACACTATAATGGAGGAGTTTCAAAGGCTTTTTTACGGGAAGTAGTTTACAGGTTTACCTTATCATATTTCTTGAGCTTGTTACTGGGTGTTGGGGGTTTTTAGCCTTTTTCGGTGGTCTTCACCATAGGGAAGGCGAAATATTATGTTGACATGGAACTAGTTCCAGAGGAAATTTTGTCATTTTGGGGGTTATAACCTACTAAAAAAAACCTGGGTAAGGTATCCCTTCCACCATAGTCACATGTTGAGAGAGTTGGGGAGGAGAAGCTAAGGTGGAGTCCAGTGGAGGGGTTTGTTTCTCTAAAGGTGTTTGACCTCAAAAACCTATCTCCATGGGTCACTAATCGACCTGGGTCAGGTGTTTCTCCAGATTCAATAGGGATGGGAGTTGAAAGGGATAGCCCTTTATTAAAATCAGTGGAAAGGAAAGGCCTCACAAAACCCATTGTCTCCCCTCTACTATTTGATTCTACAGTCTGGAAGACATAGTTTTTGGGGTTGGAGTTGAAGGGAACGAGGGGTTTAATGCAGGTATAGGTGTGAGGACTTTCAATGAATATGCGGCTAAGGTTGGGGGTGTGACATGGAATGAAGGCGCAAAGAACCTAGTTTCATGTGCAAGCGATGCCTATTTTATTCAGGAGGGTTTAAACAAGAAAGGATCCTCTGGGCTAAAATTCATAGGCTAGGGAAAACAAGGAGGGTTATGAAGCCTCATGTATGGGGGGCTGAGTGGTGGTATCTCTGGCCAGTCGGGGGTTCTCAGAGAAAATGAATGGAAAATTTTCGAAGATGGAGGTCCAATAAATTGGGCAGTGGGAAGTGTGGTCCCGACTATTGGGACTTTGGCTCCTTTCCTGAGGTCGGTAGTGGCTAAAGTTGTAATGGGATGGGGGGAGGAATAATCTTTTTGATAACCTAAAATATGGGGAGGTCTCTCATGGATGAGTAGAATCTTCAAAGGTTTGAGTGAAACACAATGGACAAGCAGGAGTCAAGAGAAAAAAGGGTAAAGTCATAAAGGAAAGTATAGAATGCCCAAATTTTGGGTTTGGGGTTGACCTACATTTTGAGAGTGTGATGGAGGCTTTTGAGTCGATTCTGGTGGGCAGAGCAAGGGGAATTTTTTTCTCTGTAGAATAAATTTTGAATTGGATAGTGAGGAGCTGGTCTGAGGCTCCATATAAGGATGTGGATGTTATTACCCTGTCTAAAGGGTGGTTTATGGTAAATTTCAGGAACCCATCTACTTTGGAATGGGTACTGGAGATATAGTGGGGGTTTGGAATTGTCCCGATACTTTTCAAGAGATGGACTAATCCGTTATTCGATGAAAATAGAGAAAGGGTGGATGAAATACCTATGTGGGTAATGCTCCTGGTGCTTCCTCCTTGTTTTTGGATTCTTGAAGTATTTCGGGAAATTGGGAATATTTTGCGTACCTTCCTAGAGGCTGATATGACATTTTTGGAAACCCACTCTAGAAATACTGCGCACATATTGGTTAAGTTGGCCCTCAGGGAGTGGCCAATTGCGAAAATTGTTCCAAACATGGATGGTTATGCTTTCGAGAAGCTGATTCATTATGAACACTTTCCCTTTAGTTGTGAGAGATGTCACAAGTTGGAACACTTGGCCCGTAACTTCCCTCTTGGTTTTAACAAAATTAGGGGACAAAAAAGTGGCTCAAATCATGGCCCGAGACATAAGTGAGAAGTCAAGCCTCAGGAGGATATGGTTGGCAAACATGAAGTAGATTGTGAGGAATGTATACCACATACAGTTGAGGAGACCCACAGGGAATATCCAAACACACTTGGTGAAGCATAGGTGCAGGATTTTGTGATATAACCCCGCCAAGAACAGATCATGCCACCTCCTATTGATCCCACATTAGATTTAGCGGGTACTTATCCCAGTCCCTCTTCTCCTACTTTAAACTCTTTTGATATTTTGTTAAATTGTATGAGGATTCCTTGTCCCTCCAGGATGGATCCAAATTCTTCTCTATGTGTCAACATCCTATCTCTGGTTATGGATACTATTATAACCACTATCCATAAAATTTATATTGACACTGTCCCTTATAACCTAAGACCTAGAGACAAGAAGTTGTTGGAAAAGGATATTTTTGCAGGTTTAGGAAAATCGACCACTATTGATAAATTAAGAAGAATTAGGAGGAGAAAAAATGATCTCTGAAAAGCACAGTTAAAATCTATAATCGATATAGTAGATGGCAGATAACTCTCCCGAAAAGGCCGGATCGCTTCCTCCTTAGTGATGATTTTTCCAGTCAAGCCGCTAATTTTCATTAGTGGATTGGCAAGGGGGTGAATCGGACCATTGCCCTATCGTTTCGGAGTTGGTTGGTCCGAATAGAAAGCAAAGTTCTCCTTTTAAGTTCAATTTTGGCTGGCTAAAGGAGGAGGACTATCAAAAGTTGGTTTTTGATACTTTGAGACCTATCCCCAAGATTGAGGGTGGTACATATGCCTAGGGTTTTGTAAATAACATGAAAAAAATTAAGAAGGCTATCGTCAATTTGGTAAAAGAGAAGGAAAAAAATATTCCAAAGCTCTTTAGGAGATTGTTGAATCCCTTGAATACATGAACATTAATGGTGATGAGTGCTATCTCAAAGAACCGTCTAGAGGTAGAATTAAAGACTTAGAACTTGGAAGAAGGAAAATCCATCGTGAAAAGGAAGAACATTCAAGGCTAAAAATACATGTTATATGGCTATCTGCAGGAGATGAAAACACAAAATTTTTCCATAATTATGTCAAGGGACGAAAGAACTAAGATACCATATGGAAACTAGAAAATTCGGAGGGAGGTATGAAAAAATATTTTCAAGACCTATCAAATTTGGGGAAAACACACTTCAAGAATATTTATGGGTAGCAGGGAGGAGTCTCTATTGGGAAATTATTCAAGTAGCCCAACATTTTCCTCCTTATGCTGACGACGAGGAAAATAATCATCTTCTGGCCCCGGTGGAGAAAAGAGAGTTTTAATTAACCATGAAAGATATGAAAAAATATACAAGTGCAGGTCCTGATGGGTGGACGGTGGAATTCTTACAACAATTTTTTGATCTGATGGGAGACTCAATTACAAATGTGGCGAAGGAGTCTCGATCTCTAGGGCACATCCATGATGCCCTCAAAATGAATTTCCTAGCACTCATTCCGAAGGAGGACACACCCCCCTCTTTTGATTACTTTAGAACTATCTCTCTATGCAGTTGTATTTACAAATTCATTGCAAAAACTATTTCTAACAGGTTAAAGACCATTTTATCACATTGCGTTTCTAAAGAACAATTTAGTTTCCTGGATGGCAAGAAAATTCATGAGGCCATAGGTATAGCTCAAGAGACCCTACACAATATAAAATTATCAAGAAAAAAATACATTATTGTAAAGCTTTATCTATCAAAGGCTTATGATCAAATCATTTGGCTCTACTTAAGGCTTCTTATAACTCACTTGGGTTTTCGTATTGATTTCATCAATTGGATTATCAGTTGTATATATAATGTGTCTTTTGATGTTCTTATTAATGGGGATGCGTCCCATTTTTTCTTAATAAAAGAGGGTTGAGACAAGGGTTTCCCCTCTACCCACTATTGTTTCTTCTAGCTGCAAAGGGTTTAAGTCAATTACTTCATCAGGCTAGGACATCTGGGGACTTCAGTGGCATTGAAGTGTCTACAAACATTTACATATCTCACCTCTTATTTGTGCATGACATCCTAATTTTTAGTAATGAGAGTCATTTGTAAATACAAAAATTTAAATTCATCTTGGATATTTTTATGAAGGAAAATGGAATAGCTATTGACAATCAGAAGTCAACGCTCACTCATGATGGAATAATGGAGGTTGAGCTGGCTTGAACCTATAATCTGCTTTCTTTCAACTAGAACACGTTAGGATCAAGCATCAAATATCTGGGGTACTATCTTAAGCAAGACTCCTACCATACGAAAGACTGGTAATGGCTAGTATCAAAAATAGAAAAAAGGATAAACGTTTGGAGTCACAAGTGGCTTTCTAGAGTAGGGAGAACTATCCTTATTAAATCATTATTAATGGCAGTCCCAATCTACTAGATTTCATTGGCCTAGGTCCCTATAATAATTATTAACAAAATTAGAAGTATTTGTAGCAACTTCTTATGGTCTGGGAAGGAGGATAAGAAAATCCTCCCATGGGTGGCATGGGAGAAAATTTCTAAACCTAAGGAGTGGGGTGGTTGGGTTATCAAACAGCTCAAGAATGTTTTGATAGACCTGGCAGCAAAGTTGGGCTGGCGAGCCTTAACATCAAAAAATATCTGGAAGTCAGTGGTAAAAATAAAATATATTGATCCTATCCTTGTGGATGACCAGATTAGACTTCTGGAAAAATACACAAAAAATATCTCCACGATTTGGAAGGCTACTTTTCTTATGCTTGTCCTGATGGAGAAAGGTTTGTCTTGGAGAATTGGTAATGGTGAGCATTGCAGGATTATTTTGGACCGTTGGGTAGGATGTAATAAAAAATACATTATGTATGAAGGGTTATTGGAGTCTCTCCGTCATAGAGGAATCATAAATCTAAATCACATAGATAATTCGGAAGGAACTACCATTTTGGCACAAGCCTAGAAAAATGTGGAGGATCTTAGAATTGATATCTAGTGGGAGTAGGAATGGTAGGGTTACATATTGGAACTTGGTTGTTCTATATTTCACCTTAAAGACTCGTTGGACGCTCTATGTTGGGTTCACTCAAAATCAAGAGTCTACTCCCCTAAATAAGGTTATGGTCACACTATGAAAATTAATGAAAGAGGAAACCATGAATGGTGTTTTAAGGCACAGCTGTGGAAATTGGAAGGTCTGGCTAAAACTAGAATTTTTTTTGGTGTATTATGAGGAGGAAGCTCACGAGATTTCCTTCAAAATAGGTTTATGTATAGGCCAGGTTGGTGTTTTCTATGAAAAGCTACTAAGGAAACTATCTACCATCTTTTCCTCTAATGTAATTTCTCTATAAAAAATTGGGATTACACTCTAAGACTCTGTGATATTGTTGATGTCTGGAGAGGTGAAAATTGTAGTGAGGCTTGGAAAGACTAGTGGGAAAACTGCAAAGACCAGTGTTACAGGTGCCTACCCCTCATAATCTCTTAGTGTATCTGGTTTTCTAGAAATAAAGGCATTTTTATGGACACTTCATCTTCTCCCTCTTTAGTGGCGGCAGAATGTGCCGCTATTTTATCCTTCACTCCCTCCTCCATTTCCTCAAAAACCCAAAGGATTGTTAGGATTGAAGAAATTAATTATGAGATCCCATGGGCCTATTTCGATGGTGCCACTGACAATGAAGGTGCTTGTGGGGCGGGTATGATAATCCATAAAAAGAAAAATATATCTCTAGATGTATCTTTGGGCCTTGGTGATGTCACAAAAAACTTTTTTGAACTTAAAATGCTAAAACTGCTTATCTGTTGGCTTACTCATCTTGGCATTGATTCGATTCAAATTTTTGGGGACTCCTTGAATGTCATAAACTCGGTTAATAACTCTCATAGATGTCAAAAAAAAATTTTACTTCCAATTATTGAAGAAATTTAGGCTCTCAAAACTCATTTTATATTGATTTTTGTATGCCATATTTACATAGAACAAAATAGGTATGTTGATCATCTGTCTAAAGACGGTCTTTGACAAGTTCAGGGCTTGTAGAAAATAGAATAGAATAATGACTTGGTTATCCGTGTGTCCGACACGAGACCGTATTGACTATTGATTTTTTTTCACACTTATCTGGTTGTTTTTATAGTTTCATCCAACAAAGATATATACCCTGGAGTTTTTTGTATATATTTTTTATAGGCTATGAACATGATGTAAATTCTGGCTTTAAATTTTTAACTCTCTGCTACTTATATGACATGATAATTACTACCATAATTTGCTCTATGTTGGGTTGTTTTCCCTTAAGGGAGGCCCATTTTTATTTACCTTTGTGGTAGGATTGTAGGGTGTTTCTGCAAGTTTGGAGGCCCTGGTAGCTTACATGTTATTTTTTGGTTCTCATGCGCTAATACTGGCTTGATGATTCACTATTATTGTGGCTTCATGGGCAGGGGTTTATTGGAAGTTGTTCGGATCTGGACGCTTTTCTCAACAGGCCCATTCTATATATGGATGATGTCTTCATAAGGAATGCTGTGACATATACGATGTAACTTTTGTTATATTTATAAAAAGTTTGATTCTTTTTTTGGTGGAAACAAAATTCCAAATTTTTTTGAATTTTTATTCAAAGTAAAAAATATAAATAATATTAAAGAATTGAATTTTTTGAGATTGTATTAATTTAACTTAAATAGAATTATTACTTATATAAAAATTAAAATATTATATTTTTAAATAATAATAAATTAATAAGGTTTGGGATCTGAAAGGATGGAGTTCACACATAGTGTGACAGTTTGGCTTCCCATTGGATTTTTTCTTAATGTTTCCACCATTCACAAGCCTAAACACTGCATTGAGGGCATGTCATGGAGAAAATTCATAGTCACTTGCATCCTTCTAGGTGACGCACAATGGGATATTATGAGTTATCCTGCTTAGAAATGGGTGAATCATCATTTTTTTCAACAAATTATCTCTTAGGGTAAGTGATCACATGATTCTATAGAACTCACATGCAAATGGGATTAAGACGATGCCACGTACAAGGAACAACTTAACAAAAAAGGATTCCATAGTCTATATCAAGGAGGTATTGGTGGAATGAAGTAACATGAATTCTCTTTTGGACTATGGCAGGGTGAACATGCATGGGTTTGCTGGGGAAACCAAACTTCCCTAACTACCTCATTCTACCTCATTCCACCCAAATTGGATCCCAATCACTTGACTCATTTGTGCTTGGATCTGAGGGGGTTTTTGAAGATCCTTTAAAGAATATAGTTTTTTATATTTTTGTAAGGACATTGAAAGGACACATAATCCAAATATGAGTCTCTGAATTGGTATTTGGAAGCATAAATAAGGCACCTTTTTGCAGATCATTTAGGGTTTCCTATAGTCCTGCAATGCCTTATTTGTGAAGAGAAACAACTACAGGATTTTGTTCAACTAAAGGATTATGGTATTGTTTGCAACTCTACTCTCATAATTTTATTATGGTTATGTGGGGGTTACTCTAGACCTAGGAACCCAAGAAGATCAACCTGATACAAGGATGTAGCATGGGGTAAAGGTAATATCCAAAAAAATGTTGGAAAATGCTGCAAGAAAATCTTAGTTTGACTTTTCCTTGGTCAAACTAGAGAAAATTCAAATTTCCATTTCGGATAAAATCTTGGAGGTAGTTAACTGAGGTGACATGACTTTTTCAATAATTTAACTCAGTTAATTTGAGTTAGAGGCCTTGAGTTCAGATAAACATGAGTGATTGCTAAATTTTAGCAATCTAATTTAGTTAAATTGAGTTATTGTTAGTTAAAACAGTTCTAACTCTTGAAGGAACTAGTGGAGGTCAAGTTGTATAGCATGACTTCAATCAAACTCAGTGATCATCCAGATAACTAATAAATAAACCCAAAATCATTTTTTCATTTAGATAATACGAGTTACCCAGTTGATATGGAAATTCCAAGGTAGTGTAATATCAGTTGTATATTATTCCAATGTCTGCAGGTGGTGCATGCAATCGGATAACCAACCTTATGGATTGCACAATAAATTGAGGGAATTTTCCTAAATAATAAGGGCTTCATTCCTCAAGGAGCAACACAAGGAAATAAGGGCTTGGAGGGTTTGAAAATTGACTATGTGTTGGCTAGAGTCAGTCTGTCGGGTAGAGGGATAGACTATACACTTCCAGGTTGTGCTAAGACTTGAGAAATAATATATATTCATCTCTATTCTTTGATTAATAAAATATAGATAGGAAGGGGTTTTAAGTAGTTTCTTTCCCCTAGATAAATATCTATGTATGAGTGATGTTTCCTATTGCATGTTTATGATTCGTTTTGTAGATTGTTAATTGAATTATGTGCTACAATAGAGTAGGTTTGTGTCTTGTGATTTAGAAATTTTCATAAGTAGTTGAAAATCTACACATAATTTCTAGAACAAAAATGTCACATTTCAACCTCGGACCTTATATTTTTAACCACATAAACAAGAGGCTTCCATGGAGGTAAACCTAAAAGAGACAAATTGTCTCTTTTTTGTTCTTCAATATAGGGCAATAATCTGTTGATTTAATGACTTTTGGCACATATTAGATGCTTTGCATCAATGGGTGTTTACAACTTGGACTACCAATTATGAAATTTTTCTTTGTTCCAAAGGATTCATTATCATGTAGTTCAATACTAAGGAGGAATAGGATATAATTTGTAAAAAAGGTCCTTGGTTTTTAGGAAATTCATGGCTCTTCTAGAATTGGATTCCACAACAATGGTGGTTTGAAAATTTCTAGTATGGATGAGGCTACAAAGTCTTCCACTCCCTTTTTGACACCATAAACTCCTCAAGAAAATTGGAAACAGTTTCATATCTTTCAAAAGACAGACATCAAGAGAATAGAGAATGGGATTTTTATCTTTACCAAAATATATGTGGTAATAGATCTTAATAAAGGGCTATCATATCACATTTAGATGAAACATTGAAGCTTCCAGTGGATCTAACTAATGGACTATGAAAATATGGCATTCAAATGTCGAATTTTCTATCAAAATGGGCATTTGTGAGACACATTCCCTTGGGGGAACAAGTGCCCAAAATCGACAAAAGAGTCAATGTGAAAAATAAAAGGGTGGAAGCCTCCTGATCCCTATCAAATCGAGAAGAAGTGAAAATAACATATAATATTCTAGCCAAATAAGAAGGGGGAATTCAGGATATTTGACAAAAGTGGCACACAAAGAGGATGGAATAGTGGGCACAAAGTGAGTATGTCTCTTAGAAAGCTAATATTCTAAGAAAAGAACATCCTCAAGAGACATCCATGAGTGAAGTGACTTTGGTACCCATTGGCCCAAAATTAGGGGAATGGTTGCAAGTCTAGAAAAAAAAAGGAAAGAAAGGGAAGATAAGTGATTTTTACATTATTTAATCTTCTCGATTGTATTGGTATTTTCTTTGTAGTTCTTGGTTTCACTTCAAAGTTGTAAAAACCACCTTTCTAAATGCTTAAAATGTAGTTTTGTTTCCTTATCGAATTAAAATTACAATTTTTTTGAAAAAAATAATAAATTTAATATTTTAATTATTATTATTTTATTTTTATATAAATATTTTAAAAAAATGTTTATATAAAACTATTATTATTATTAAAATATGTCTTGAACCTTTTCTATTTCAAAATATTTAATCAATTTAAAATAGTTCAGACACAAATAATCATTAAAAAAAATAGTATACATAAGTGGGAGAGAGGTGAATAGCCTTAAGTAAGTTCCTATAGTCTAGGGAAAGATCATATGGATGGCAATATACATACACATTCAGCAAGGAAGTGGGCGAGATGATAATAGTTTCGAGGAGGGAATATTTACCAATAGTCATTATTCATCCCACTGTTATTGAAAGCACATGGATGAAATTTTTTTCAGAATGGATTGAAGGCCATAGGTAAGTATAATCATTTGTCTCCTACACCATTTGAGGGTTTTTGAGTTGTTAAGAAGGCACTCCTAGAATACAAAGGGAACCATCATGCCTGCAGCTACTTCTTTTGCACCTACATGTATGACTCAATCTAATGCATTCCTATGACACCCACATTTGAAAGTTTTACACTCTATGATGTCACTGATTTTTCTCTTTAATGAGTGACCTTGTGTTTTGGGCACCCGGGGGACACCATACTCTGGGTAGTGTTGCTATCACTCTCTCTATTTTGAGTTGTGCTCGTCGTTTTGGTCCATTATACTTGGATTTTCCATGTGACCGTTGTAGTGTCATACCACATTTTCATAGGATGCTATCATTATTACTTTCAACTTATTCTATCGAAGGTGCTCTATTTTTATCTGTGTGGCCCTTAGACTTGAGTACTTTGAGAGACCTTTTGTTCTGGGTCTCCACAATGACACTCGTTTTTAAGGTTTTAGTTTTTTGTGAGACTTTTGATCTCAATACATTTAACTTTTTGAGGAGGGTGCTTTCAGATTGACTCTGGAGTTGCGAGCTGTGTGTGTCACTGTTTTATGGAATAATGCTTGCTTAATTGACCAAAATATTCTTCTGGAGGTGACTGGGGAAATTCTCCATATACTCATCCTGACATTTATATCATTGTATCTCCTAGCCTAGATTATGCTTCCATGCTACTATAATCTTGGTAGACGAAAAAATGCCTAACCTCTCCTTCACTCGACCTATCTCTACATCGGACATAGACTCCAACTCCTCATATTCCTTGAACCAGTCAAAATGACCCTCCGTTTGGCTCAAACGGCTTGACTCTATTATTTATAGACCTTGTAAAGCATTCAGCTTTAATTATTGCAACCACTAGTCGAGGTTCATGGGGTGTTGTTGTTGCTATTTTTTCCACCTCTATTTTTGTTCTTGGAAACCATTTCTACATTATGCACTTAGTTTCTTCACTTTCTGATGCACCTTCCGGGCACCACCTTTTTTCCGGTGATTATTTTTCGACATATTTTGAATCCACCCACCCCCTATGTTACATATCAATTTGGGAATCACTCCAAAAATCCATATCAGTACAAATTAGGGTCTATCGTACTCTAAATCAGTTGATACATGCCCTAAACAAGTCACCCCATTAATGGTTTTCCTCCATGAAAATTTCACTGCTTGAAGTAGTTGAAGTGAGCATCCCTACATTGCAGTAAGTGTTTTGCAAAGAATCTACTCCCATGCAAGGCAGTGTTGCAGAGCATCTAGGCCCACTTGATAGTGTGTTGGTCGACTGGGAGTGAATTTTTCATATTATTTCAGGAATCTTCCCACCTTCTAGTGGCTTCTAGAAGTTGTTCCAACTATCAAACTATCTGATAACTTTGAATATGAACACCATGGAGCCATTGAACCTCTTATCCTCCCATTCCATTGTACAAGGAAACCTCTTCATCCATTTTTGGAAAATACATTCAATGATCCATTAATGTCAAACTACCTTCACTACTTATAAATTGAGCATTGATCATAGTGCACAAGGGGGAAAGAATTTGAATTAGTAGAGTTATGCTAGTGAGATCACAGCTCTTCGAGGTGTCATTTCAATGTAAATTTATCCTGATGGAGTGATGCTATTGATGTGATGAGGATAGGACTGAAGCTGGAGTGAGTTGACATCGAATCGATCCAACTGGTTGTAACTCCTCCTTCTACTTCATAATAAATATATTTTCTCATTTCCTAACACATGTGTTTATGATTTAATATGTGTATTTTCAAATATAATCAATTGAGTTTGATTAAGATGAATAGATTAGATGCCTTTATGTCATTTTTTTTTGTTAGCCATTGAAGGTATTAATCAAGTGAGTACAACTCGATTGAGGGCGACAGAAGTGACAAAAGGGAGACGAGGAATAGTGAAATATCACAAGTAGGTATTCATATATCATTTATTTATCTTAAAGAAAAGGTAAAATGTCTCTCATCTATTGTTCTAAGTGCGACCGTCACACTTAGGGAAACATGTATATCTGTAGGTTTGATTTCCATAAAAAAAAACTAACATCTAATGGGGATTTAGAAGTGATTTGACATCAAGATTCCTTTCCAACACACTATCTAACACTCATTGGATCCACGGCCTCCCTCTCGAGGCTTCATATGAATGATTCCTTTCACTTCTAAATGTTTGTTAGTTCCCCATAACCACCATTCTATTTTCGCATTTGATCGCACTTTATTTATCCATTTAGTAATTAAAATCACACCTCGCTATCATTATAAACTCTCCATTTATGGCACATCTTTGTATGCCCTTCCCAAATTTGGGTGGTTTAGTTTTATGACTCTCTCTCACTGAGGTTGACCTTCTCCCATGCTTTACACCACAACCTCATTACTCTGATTAACTCCTCATTCAAGCCAACATCTTCTCCATCATTCTACTACTTTCCTTTCCAGGTTGACCTTCCTAGTTTCTTATGTGTTTGAGGTTCCGGTGTCCACCTGGTTCCTGAATCATGGATGGATCTCTGGACCCTTTTGGATCCGACTCATCTACACATGAGGCCTTTATTCACTCAAATTTGGATGCAGAGAAGAATTTTGGCTCAGGATATGTAATAAAAATGGGTTTTCCTCCCCTGGATCATATTCATATTCACAAGCTACCTCACTCCTCTTCCCAGACCGCTCGGGCTGCTAGTTCTCGACATGGGATGGGAAATTACCGATTGAATGGTAGAAATGTGAAATCAACAAAAAAGGTAATTTATCTTGCACCAAATATCAAACTCCTTAGTTTTGGATATGAGGATGTATGGGGTAGAGTGACAAGTTTGCAAAAAATGGCTCTAGTGGGTTGTTGGGTGTTCATTGAGATGGCGTAAAATGAGATGTAGGACTGGATTAAAAAGGTATGTGGTCCAATTTTTGGGTACCCACCCAAGGTTAGCCGACTAATGAGCTCATGTTTTATTTTCCATTTCCTATACTTAGAAGATGTTGAAATGATTATGAAAGAAGCTTGGATCTATGGGTGGGGGTTCCTGCAACTTCATACTTGGCACATTGGTTTTAACTTTATTCTAGAGACTCATCTAGAAAAATTAGTCTAAGTCAAGCTCCTCGGGCTCCCCTTGGAGTACTAGACTAAGCTAGCACTCTCTGCCATTGGCAATTCAATTGGGAAGTTTCGATTCATCGACCCTGGGTGCTTGGGTGCATGGGATAAGTACATCATGCGGTTTTTAGTTGAGGTAAAATTCTCTGGGGTTCTGCCTGGAAATATAGATTTGGAGTGGGTTGGCTCCCATCACCGGAAGCAGGTGGACTATTGGGACTTGCCTTTCTGATGCCTCATATTCCTCTAGGTCGGTCACCTAATGCAGCGGTGCCCTCGGGGGGGCATTTTTTGTCAAAGCAGGTGCATGTTATTTCGCGAGAATAGAGCTATGGTACTTGGTCACAGGAATCAAAATTGTTTCCTCCAGTGCAAGGTATGGACTATGCCTCAATTTTTCCTAATTCCTTTCGCTCTAGCACTTTTTCTTCATCACCCTCCCTTCCACACTCATCACCACTATTGCCAATTTCACCCACCTAGACATCATATGACCCTTTCAATGGTCCACATTCTCATAAAGGATGCCTTTCTTCCTCTGGACGGGAAACAGTCTCAACTGCTCCTCCATTGATTCCCAGTAGACACCCCTCCACCCCTATTCCATCTCCTCTTCCTTCTGTTGCAGTCGATCGATCCCCCTCCATGTACTCTCTCGAAATGGCTTCACCTCCTCTTGCTCCCACACCTAACCCGCAATCAATCCCTGACTCCCCTCGCAACTCTATTGGAAGTGACTACGAGTTCATGTTCAAGAACCCTGATTTGGAAATGGTAGCCCTCACTATCCATGATGGCCATACCAATGTTGACCTCATCAAAATCTTGGTTGCATAGGCTTATAACATCATTTTTCGTAAGCAGGAAAAGAAAAATAGATGCCATTTTAGGGGTAGACAAAAAAATCGATCCTTATTCACTGTCAATGCGGAAGCTTTATGAGGAATCCCTATCATCTCCTCTTTCAACCCACAGGAACTTAGAGAATGTCTTCCCTGCCTCACTGCATTATGAATCAAATCATGTCATTGGATCTTCATGGACTTGGAGATCATTCCAAGCTCTTGTGTCTCAGGGACCTTTTTGCTAAATTTTCTCCTTTTATTGTTCTTTTCCAAGAAACCATGTGCGTCGTTTCTAAGGTCGTTCCCTATTTACTCTCCATCCGACATGGATGAGGGATTGCGGGGGTTGAATCTATGGGTTTATCTAGGGACCTCATTGTATCATAGCTCTAGATTCTAGGGTTTGGTTTCTCTAAACAGGTCATGTTGGCATTCTTGCTATAACGTTTTTTTATACGACGGTTAAAAAGCTGAAATTTTTACCACGAGAAGCCGAAATCCTAAGGAACTTTTTGTAACCATTTCAGATCTTGGTTCAAAATATTTTGGGAGATTTGATTTGAGGAAGTCAGGGTTTTTTCCCGAATTTCATTTAAAAGAAGCGACATTGGGAAAATTATCATAACTCTCTCTCTGAGCATCAGATTTGAATTCTATAAAAAGTGGAAAAAAGTACACAGACTATAGTTTCCAGTGTACAATGACACATGGTACATCGTACAATTTTTCTCTATTGAACCTGTCCATAATTAGGCAATTGTAGGATATTAGGCATAAATTTTCCTTGAAGCTTCCAAATCAGGTCAGACCTGTGGCATTCGAAAGAAGATTTAGAGAGCTACCAAAGGGCCAAATTTTTTATATTGAATATCTTAAATCATAGATATAATTCAGTGTCAATATCAATCTCCTCAAAATCAGGAAAAATGTGTGTATTTTTTTCTTATCAAATTGCATAAGTCTTGTTTGAAAAATCAGTTTGAAGTGTTTTGAAGGGCATATTGAAGCATAGATATCAGTATTGGGTTCTAATATGCCTCATAAAAATAATTCAACACCCATTAAGCCCTCAAAATACTCTACTATCATTCATAAAGAGGAAGGAGTGCAACATGATATATCAAAATTACAAGAGCATGTACACCAAATTTCGCTCTCGCAAACAACATCAAAAAATGAAATGGAAGTTTTGAAGAAAGGCGTGGAAGCTAAGATGGATGGTTTGAAGAAAGGCATGGAAGCTAAGATTAATGGCATGGAAGCTAAGATGGATGGCATAAAAGCTATGATGGATGACATCGAAGAAAAAATTAAAGACAACTTGGAAGACATGAAGAATGATTTAAAAGCAGACATGGAAGATTTGAAGGAAGGTTTGACAAAGTTGATACAATAAATGATTCATAATGGAGAAAATATAATAGAAGCAACTCATGATGAGAACGAAATAAATGTTAATCATGATTTCATAAACTCTAATGTTGGATTGAAGACCCACCATATTCTAAATATGGATATGAGGAAGTCTAATGGCAAGGATCCCGTAACATGAATACTATAGATGGAACAATATTTTGATCTCCATAATGTGCAAGACACATAAATGATACGCATTGCAACTTTACATTTATTACAAAATACATTTTTATGGTATTGATGGATTTTCTCTCATAAGAAAATTGTCAGTTAGTCAATTTTTATGAAGGAAATGATAGCACATTATGAGGATACAAAGAGCAATACCATCTTTAGCCAATTGATAAATCTCAAACAATAGGGTTCAATGGTGGAGCACATTGATGACTTCCAAAAATTTAATATAAGGGTATCTGATATTCGAGAGGAACACAAGATTGATGTCTTCATAGGGACTTTAAAGGATAACATCTAACATGGTGTTCGAATTTGGGAACCTAATTCATTGGAGAAGGAATTCAGGTTGGCAAGAAAAAATTAATGTAAAATTATGGTGACAAGGAAGCCTACCACTCACATCTATAAAGATGGAAGTATTTCTACTCCTAAACTTCCAGAACCTACAAGGTCGACACCACAAAAAATGGAAGAAAAAAGAGAAAATGGGATTTTCTATAGTTGTGATAGCAAATACAATAAAGGTCATAAGTGTGCTGAGAAGAAATTGTTTTACATAGATTGTGAAGAGGAGGAAGAAAATGAACAAGAAACTTCAAAAGAAGAAAATATACACTAGGAACCAACCGTAGAGAAAGAAGAAATGAGTCCGCCCATATCTTGAAATGCATTGGCAGGAATTACCACCCCTCAAACTCTGAAGATAGAAGGAAATATGAAGAAGAAAAAGGTAATAGTGTTGATTGACTTCGGTATTACCCATAATTTTATTCATTGTAGGGTAGCCAAGGAATTGAATTGCTTCCTATTCCCAACACCAGAATGTCAAGTGATGGTTGTAAATGGAGGAACTATAAATTTCTATGTAAAATGCCATAATATCATGCTAACCATGAGGAAATATGTATTGAATAGTCCAATGCTTTCCATTCCAATGGGAGGTGTTGATGTTTTACTAAGGGTACAATGGTTACAATCTTTGGGAATGATAGCTTTTAACTTTCAAGAAATTTTCTTGAATTTTTTTTTCGAAGGAAAGGAAGTTGAATTACGAGGTATCGCAGGCAAGCCAAGAAATATAATAAGCTCTAATGTGATGACAAAGCTTCTAAAAAAGGAAGAACAAGGTTTAATTTCACAATTATGTTGACTAGAAGTTCCAACATCAAAATCATCTATTTTTCCAAATCTCCAAAATGTCTTGGAAAATCATTCCAAGGCGTTTGAAACTCCCAAAGGACTCCCACCTATTAGTGATCATGCTATTCATTTGATTGTAGGAAGTGTTCCTCAAAAAATTAGGCCTTACAGATATCCCTATGTCCAAAAGAGAAAAATTGAACGTATGATTGCAGAAATGTTAGAGGCTGGCATAATTCAATCGAGCCAAAGTTCTTTCTTTGCTCGAGTAGTATCGGCGCACAAGAAAGATGGATCATGGTGCATGTGTCTGGATTATAGGGAGCTCAATAATCTCACTATTAAAGATAAATTTCCCATTCGTGTGATTGATGAATTATTGGATGAGTTACATGGAGAAATTTATTTTACCAAGTTGGATCTTCATTCAAGATATCATTAAATTAGAATTAAGATAGAAGATATTTCGAAAACAACATTTCAAACTCATGAGGGTCATTATGAATTTTTGGTCATGCCTTTTGGCCTTAACAATGCACCTTCTACATTTCAATGGTTCATGAATTCCATTTTTAAACCCTTCCTTATAAAATTTGTGTTAGTATTTTTTAATGATATACTAATCTACAACAGGTCTTAGAAGGATCATGTTGATAAGGTACTCAAACTATTGGAGGAGAAACAATTAGATGAAAAAACCTCCAAATGTTTCTTTGGAGTACAAGAGGTGGAATATTTGGGTCATATTGTATCTCATGAGGGTTTTAAGGTAAACCCTAACAAAATTAAAGCCATTAAGGAATGGAAATTCCCCACAACCATAATTGCGAGGACTTCTCAGGTTAACAGGGTATTATCACAAGTTTGTTAACAATTACAGGAGAGTAGTAGCACATCAACAAAATTATTGAAGGAAGATGGATTTTCATGGACTCCTGAAGCAACTAAGGCCTTTTAACATCTTAAAGACGCAATGTTCCTAGCACCGATCTTAGCTACGCCAAACTTCACAAAAACCTTTATTCTGGAATGTGATGCCTCAGGAAATGGAATTGGTGATGTTTTAATGCAAGAAGGAAGACCCATGGCTTTTGAAAGTCATCCAATAAAAGGAAAGTATTTATAGAAAGCTATTTATAAGAAGGAAATTTTGGCAATACTACATGTGCTAAAGAAATGGAGACCTTACCTAATAGGAAGACACTTCAAAGTAAAAAATTATCATGATAATCTTAAATACTTTTTGGAACAAATAATATCTTTAGAAGAGCTGCAAAAATGGTTTACAAATATGTTGGGTGATGACATTGAAATCATCTACAAAAAAGGGAAGCTAAATTTTGTTGCAGATGCACTCTCAACAAAGGATGAAGAGGTGGAAGCATTGCTTTGTGCCATTTCTATTATCCAACTATATTGGATAACTGAAGCAAGGGATGAATGAAAAATGGAAGAAGAAGTGTGGACACTCATTCAAAATTTGTAGCAAGATCGTACTACATCTGATACATTTAGTTGGAAACATGATTCCTTATGGTACAAAGATCACTTATATCTTTTTAAGAATCCCCAACTAAAACAAAATATTCTTTTGGAATTGCAGACTTATCCCTTAGGAGTACACTCAGGATTTTTAAAAACTTACCACAGGGTGAAGAAGGAATATTTTCAGGAGGGCCTTAAATATGATATTCAAAATTTTGTGGCAGAATGTTTGGTTTTCTAGCAAAATAAACTTGAGACAATTAAGACCTCGAGTCTTCTACAACTTTTATCCATTCCAAGTAAATGTTGGGAGGAGATTTCAATGGATTTTATCAAAGGTTTTCCTAAGTCCGAGGTAAAGAGTGTCATAATGGTGGTAGCTGATAGACTTACCAAGTATGCACAATTTTGTGCATTATCTAATCTGTTTAAAGCAAGTACAGTTTCTACTTCATTTATGGAAACAATTCAAAAGCTACATGGAAACCCAAAGATTATTGTAAGCAATAGAGATCCCATTTTTACTGGAATTTTTTGGACGGAATTATTTTCTTGTTTGGGTACTCAACTAGCTCATAGATCATCTTAGCATCCTCAATATGATGGGAAAACTGAGATAGTGAAAAAATGTTTGAAAGGATATCTTCATTGTTTTGTATCTGAAAAAAAACACAGTGGGTCAAGTGGTTACCTCTGGCAGAATGGTGGTATAACACTTCCTTCCATACTCCAGCGAAAATGACCCCATTTATGGCAGTTTATGGATATCATCCACCGCCCATCACATCATCTTTAAGAGAAAATTATAAGTTTGAAGTAGTGGAAGGTCACATAGAGCATGAACAACAAGTTCTCAAACTCTTAAAGGATAACATAAATTTGGCACAAAAATAATGAAACAATAGATAGATCAACATCACAGCGAGAGAAGCTTTGATGTACGAGACTGTGTATTTTTACGGCTAAAACCATAAAAAAAAATTCCCTCAAGCAAGCTAAGAAGGATAATAAATTATAGTCAAAGTAATATGGTCCTTACAAGGTGTTGCAAAAGATTGGTACTATGGCATATATAAATTGGAGCTTCCTACTTCTTCTCGAGTGCATCTAGTTTTCCATGTTTCATGCTTAAAGAAGGTTATAGGTGATAAACTTCTAGTTCAAAAAATATTGCCAAAACTTTATGAGAAAGGAAAAATCATATTGGAACCTGAAGCAATCACGAAAACTAGAACTTAACAACTACGAAATCGATCAATTTCAGAGTATCTCATCAAGTGGAAGAACTTACCCATCGAGGATTCTACATGGGAGGATGAGAATTTTATACAGAAGAATCTAGAGCTACTCAAGCATTGAGGACAACACCTTTTTGAAGGAGAGGGGCATGTTAGGTCCCTCTATTACTAGTGCAGTCCCTTATTGTTGTTAGTGTAGCCCCCTTATTGTTATTGTTGTACCCCTGTAACCCCAATATTGTTATTATTGTGCCCTTACATTATTATTGTTAGGTCAGCTAGAATTATATTCTGATTCCATGGACTCCTATATATAGAAATGAGGTTTTTTCATTTGTATCATCCAAGAATTTCTCATTTATGTAATGTAAAGGAGGTTTCCCCATCGAAGTGGTTGATTTCTAAGGCATTTATCTTTCTTTTCTTCTATTTTTGGAGTTGGTTTCATAAAAGTCTGTCTTTTGGTCTCGAATTCATTAATCTAATATATTGAATATCCCAAATCTGATTTTTATGGGTGATCTAAAGGCTACCCTGGCTGTTTTGGAAGTATGGGGCTCTCAGTGCCACCTTGACCCTCTTGCAGACCGCATTTCCCATATTTTTTCTGACCACCATATGGTGGAAATCTAACCTATGCCACTTTCTTGACATGGACGAATCGTGGGACATGAGAGGATTTCATTACAAAAAGGTTGGACAGGATTCTATTTCATGAAGTGGTACTAGAAATTTTGGGCCGCCTAAGATCCTGAATTATCAATTCCTCATTATCATATCACAACCCTGTATGACTTTTTTGGAGATTTGTATTGGCTCCCAAGGGCATGCCTTTCAAATTTAACTTCTTGTGGTTGGAATATCATGCCTTCTTTTATTTGGTTTGAGAGGTCTGGTCCTCAAACGAGCCTGACATTAGTAAGATGACTTCCTGCATACTCTCTCACAGGCTCAGGTTTCTTAAGGCTAGGACCAAGACCTCGTATCGCCACAAGAAGGCATAGATGATTGTTGAACTTCACGCTACTGACTATGAGATTGGGGAAATTTTTTCTTCTATGAGGGTGTTGGTGCTCACAGAGATGGCTTATTATCGACAACTCTAGTGCTTTCTCATTTAGTTATCAACCCGGGGTAAGTATTCTTATTTTAGGAGTGTTGGCATAGTATATGCCAGTGAGGTTGTCTAATAGTTACTCCTTGTTACTTATGAGGAAGAATTTGCTAACCTCCTAAGTTCACTTATCCTAGTGAGGGGTGGCTTGGATTGATTTTTGACATAAGATTTGAGCAGTAAGATTGAGCAGCTATCTAATTGAATTAAACAATATTATAAATAAATTGAACAACAATCTAGATGAATCAAGTAGCAATTAAATTGAATTAAAAAGCAGTCTAAATAACCGAACAGCAATGGAATTGAATTGAACAGCAATCTAACTAACTGAACAAAAATGGAATTGAATTGAACAATAGTCTAACTAAACTAAAAAGCAATGGAATTGAATTGAACAATAGTCTAGCTAAATTGAACAACAATGGAATTGAATTGAACATTAGTCTAACTAACTGAACATTAATGGAACAACAGTATAATTGAATCAATTTAAATGAATTTTACAACAATTATTTATGTAATTTTGCAATGGAATTCTCTTTATAAATTAATTAATCGACATGAATCGATGGTTGAACGCTTCGCTGTGCTAAAAGAGTAATGCAATCCATAAAGACAGACAACATCAAATTCAGCTTATTCTATGATCTATAACTCAAGTGCAATGGTATTGGAAGAACTAGAACCATCCACTAATGATGAAGCATTGTCATAAGCTGGAAAATACGATTGCGATTATCCTAATTCAAGAACACAATTGCTAAAAATCTTGAAGAAAGAGAAACTATAACTTTATTGAATGGAAATATACATTACAACTGCATCAGATATTTAAGCATTGGTTCTGCAACTACACAGAGTATGAGAATTTGTGAGGAACTTCCAGGGGTTGGGCCCACACCACCAGAAGCTTTAGCACAGTAAAAACTTCAAAATATTATTGTTCAAGGCTCTATATTACATCCAGTGATGTTACAAAAATATAATTAGACAAGTTGGTTCTGATGCGTTGATTGCAGAATGAATTTCCTATCCTTTCTCCGCCTCCTTTGTCGTTCGTCCCTCATCCTTTTAAAGGCGATTTCAAAAATGCAAAAGTATTTCCCAAACGATAGCCTGTTGTGCGTGGTTGTTGTTTGAGTTCTTGGGCTTGAATTCGTTTGTCTGCCTTCTGCCGACCACTAGGAGTTACCGAGATCTCATATGTTTGTGCCCGTTGGTTAGCTTCTGTTTCCTATTGGTCTAGCCACTCTACCTTCCTGTATGCGGAGATAAGAGAAGTCAATTTTCTATTATAAAAACATCCTTTCATCATTAGCCTAATTGTTCTAGTTTTCATAATCTCTTCTCTCTTTATTGTTAATATGAAGAGGAATTCCCACAAAATTGTAACATAATTTCAAGTAATTACAGGGTGAGAACATACCTTAATTTGGGCCCAACATACTCCCCTACTTACCTAATTGCATGTCCTCATGAAAATAGATGATTGAGATGTAACTTCATTAAGGATTAGGCAGTGTAGACCTTTTTTTTGTATGCTCTGAAGCCTTGTTTTTGTTTCATGATTGCAAAGGCAATGCCTGTGGATCCTTCTAGTAATTTGTAATTGTGATTATAATCCTCAGGAGGATACCAAAGGAGAGGGCTTTTGTATCTACATCCTAACCAGGCAGGCCCCATGCTGTAGACCATGCTACTGTATGAGAGGAATCTGGAGGCAGCAGCCTTGAAATTCCTGTAACTGAATGGATCCCTATTCTTCACGTTGTTCGTGGATGCCATCCATATTTGCTTAGCTGCTACTAAGGCTGCTTCACAAATGTCCCCAAAGTATTCTCGTCCATTTTCTGTGATATCCTTATGGATGGGCGCCAGCCTAGTCTTCACAGCTCACCTTCTCATGAAGTTTTTGTGATGGATGATCAGTTGCAGGGGTTTTGTAGGCTCCTCCCTGACCCATAAATCTAGGACATGCTCTCTTTTTTGGAAGATGTCGTAGGCTTTGGCCCACCTGATCTGGTTTTTAGCAAATGAAAGGAAGGATTGTCACTTCACATCCCCTATAAAGGGACTAGGGTTGTTATCCATGTCTTCTTCTAAGAATAAGTTATGCATGTAAAGTTCACATAGGAGGCGCTGGACCTGCTCATCTTGATCATTACAACAATGGAAAAATTCTTCTATGGTCCTGAAAGTAGTGGATTTTTCTGCCCTGACAGCTTTAACTTTCAGGAGTAAATACCGTTTTGTTAGGAAAAAGGCATAGTTGGTCGTCAGATCTCTACATGATAGCGCATCATTATATAGAGAGCAAATTGTAGATATTTTTTTCTTAGCTTGCTCCACCTGCTCTTGTACCACTTTTACCTTTTCCTGTTCGCCTCTGAGTTGGGAAAATGTTTTGTCTTCGGTGGAGGAGAGGTTAGTGAACTTTTTTAGCAGTGCTTGATATTCTTGTAATGGCACCACCTCCTTCCTACATTGTGTTAGCTCATGCTATACTTGCACTAGTTTATTGCGTAGTTTCTAGTTGGCAGCTTTTTCTACTATATGAGCATAGGCAGGGCTTCCTCTATTTGGGTCCCCTTTTCTTCTGTAACCTTCAACTCAGTTTGAGTAGAGGCTTCTATGGTGTTTTCCAGTTCTGTATGCATTTCAACCTCAGTAGTGTCTGCTAATTTGGTCTATACCTCATCTTATGTAGTGGTTATCAAGTTGGTTTTCATTCCAGTTTCAAGAGTGTCAGCTAAGTCAGTTTGTATCTCACCTTCGACAGTATTTACTAGTTCTGTTTGAGTTCCTACAATGGAGGTTTCTTTATTTGGCTTCCGGGCCCTTCTCTCTTTCTTCAGCTGTTTTCTCATATATTTTACTAATTTCTTTAATCTCTTGTAGGTCCTGCTTAGTTTCTTACTTCTATTTTCATCTGAATCTTCACCTTTCCTGATTTCAGCAGGTGGTAGGGGAGCGGAATTCCCCTTTTCAGGGATGGTGTCTAAAATGCTGCTTCTGATTACATCTTGAAAATTTACTTCAATGTGAGGGTCCTGACTAGGAGGAGCGATGCTACCTCTTGGTGTTAAACAGGCTGTCTTCGTGTGTGTGCTTTTCTCCACAAAGATAGTGTCACCTAACTGATCTTGTGATTCCATTCTCTCCTCAGTCTACCCATCACTATACACCTTATAGTTATCAATAGGGGACAGAGCCTCATCATCTCGATGTTCCTCTTGGTTAGGTAGGTCGTTAGTGTGACTAGAGCTTCTTGGGGTGGCAGATTTATCAAAACGTTCCTCTTGCTCTTTTGATCCCAATGGGTTTCTCGATCCACAGTCTGTCCTTATTTGTCCTAGGACTTGAGCCATTTCTTCCTCGAAATATTGCAAGGGTGCATTGGATGGTCTTGCTTCCTCCATGAGGTTAGAGGTTCCTTGGAGTGTCTTGGACCATTTTTTCCTACTGGTTGTGAATTTGAGGTTCGGTTCCTTTTTCTTCTTGGTGTATTTACCCTGAGGGGCTCAATTTCAGTTCCGTCAGGGCTTATTTCTAGTTCTTGTGCCTCGGGTTTAACAAATTAACCTAGCCTATTTGCTGCCTATCTAGCTCATGAATGATGATTAGTTTTATCAAACCTTGGTGACTGACCACTGCTTGGGGATTTTTGGCTTTCCTCAATCGAACAACAATATCATGCAATATGGAATTCAAGAAAGCAGGCAGATTAATTGAAATCTTTTTCTTAAGTACAGCTAAAAGTTTGAGCTGTCGAGGTTTTATCACATCCTGACATCCTTCACATGTAATAAAATTTTGGATGAATGCCGCCAGCTCTTGCCATGGTTGGTGTAGAGAGATAGGGTTAATCCATATATTTATTCATTCCAGCAGCTCCTCTAGGTCCCGATATGCTGCTATTGTTTCTCTCAGGAGGAGATGCTTCTCTGCCCATCTTTCTCCTTACGCTGGTATTTCAGAAACTTCTGCAATAATTCCATCTATGACTGGTATAATTCAACCTTTGACTCTGGTTTTCCCTTCCTGCAGTTTTTGCAGAAGCTCGATTAAAATTCTTGTGTCAAATCCCTATTTTCAGTGTTCATATGTTAGCCATCCAGCTTGCTGGAGGATGGCACTCGCTGCCTCTGAAATTGGAAAGTTTGCAGGCTCGCTTCGAAGGGTATTTCCTCCCATAGTTGATATGCTATTTTCCTCTGATTGTATTTCTTCTTGGATCTATTGTTTCGAATGGATGTTTTATGCAAGCGAAAAAGATATTGTGGCTCTGCGCAGATAATCATCATGCCTTAATTGTAGTGTTCCTCTGGTCTTATCGATGCGTCTAACGAGATTTGTGCAGGGTTTTCACATGCTTTCCAAATTAAGACCAATTACACCCCCTCCCTCGAAGAAAGGGCGCCCACGCCCTGAAGTTCAGGAGAGATTTGGTCGTTCATGAATGCAGACAGGGGAATGTCAGAATTTGGTAATGATAATGTGTGTGTGAAGGAGCAAGTGGTTGAGTAATTACTAACATATGCAATATAAAGGTCAGATTTTGAAGTTTTCATAAGAACATCTTGTGCGGAAGTGACCAGAAAGCGAGAGGAAATAGTATAACCATTATTACGATATGATGTCCTTCTTCAAATGAAAAGTTATGACGGAAGCAAGACTGTGTCAAGTAATGATTGGTGCTGTCATCCTAAGGTTCAAATATGTAAGCATATATCTGTTAGTTATTCTTGTGGCAGGTCGTAATTATCACTAATTCGAGTAATATCTTGTGGATGAAGAATGGAATATAAGGTGTATATAAAAGAAATTGGCTATTGAAAGAGCATACTTTCATACCATAATGAGAGCCACTACTGCCAGTAGGCATTCATAGCCTCGACAGAGATGCCATTTTAACCTTAAAAAATGAGCCATGATCGTTATGTAAAAATAGTTATTTTTCCAATTTTAATGAGAGATCACCATGTTGGTATGGTGGCCAGATAACCATGGTGCCACTTACTAGAGTTGTAATAAAGTGATTAGGTCCGCTCGTGATGAGACCTCATGTCCTTCAAGTAGTTAAGAAGGTCATTACCCTGGTGTGGTGGTCATTGTGGACGTGTCACTTGCTACACCCTTATGAACATGGTAGGCTAGCTCGTGAGACCCCTTATCCTCTCTTAAAATCTGCATGTAAGTGTAGTACTTCCTTTTGAATTGTAACATCTTAATCTATAAGGAGGTCACTGTGCTGGTGTGGTAGCCAGATAGTCACAATTCCATTCACTAGAATTGTAATAGAGTGATCAGGCTGGCTCATGATGAGACATCCTGTCCTTCTAGTAGATGAGAAGGTCATTACCTTGGTGTGGTAGCCATTATGGGAATGTCACTTGTTAAATTCCTATGATCATGGTAGGATGGCTCGTAATGAGACCCCCTATCCTCTTAAAGATTTGCATGAACACATAATAATTTCTTTTTATACATAGAGGGAGGCTCATTAACTCCTTAAAAGTGAGGATGGTGAAAGAAGCAGAAAAAAATGCCAATACCATTAACAACCCTTGTTCCATTCCTTCATGTTGGAGGGACATATTACTCAAATAGTGGAGAAAGATATATCATCATAAGGTCATGTATTGTATGATATCATATTTGAACTGAGGGTGACTTAGCCTTTCATTTCATGTGTGCATATGTCAGCTTCCTGTTTAAGAATTATAGTGCCAAAGAGCCATCATATTTGTATTTTTATCATTTTCCCTCTCTATTTCAACTTCCATTCCCTACTCAAGGTTATTCAGTTTGAGAAGAAAACAAAAGGAATGGCTATTTAATTTGGTCGAACAACAGATGTTCAGAGATTGAGCAGTAGATGTTCACAGATTTCTCGGCACAATTAAAAACACCCAAATACAGTTGTTCAATTCAAATGAACAACAGTCGTTCAAAGATCAAAGAGCAGTTGTCCCCGAATTGAACAACAAAAATAAAAACACAACAATGACTGTTCAATTTGATTGAACTACAGACGTTTAAATATTGAACAACAACTTTTCATGAATTGAACAAAAAAGATGAAACACGTGGAACGGCTATTCCATTCAATTGAAAAAAAGTCATTTAAAGATTGAACAATGACGGTTCATGAATTGAATAGCAGAAGAAATGCCAATGAACAGATGTTCAGTTTGAGTGAACAACAGCCGTTCAAGGATTGAACAGCAATTTTCCATGAATTGAAAAAAATAATAACAACACGAAAATGGTTGTTCAATTTTGGTTGATTCAGTAGTCATTCAAAGATTGAACAATAGCTGTCCACGAATTGAACAACAAAAAATAAAAACACAACAAATGGTTGTTCAATTCGACTGAGCAGTAGCCATTCAGAGATTGAACAACAGCTTTCCATGAATTGAAGAGAAAAAATAAAAACATAGCAAATGGTTGTTCAATTTGAATGAACAGTAGCCGTTCAAAGATTGAACAACAGTTTTCGATGAATTGAACACCAAACATTAGAACGCAAATAAACGGATGTTCAATTCCACTGAACATTAACCGTTCATAGATTGAGCAACGACTATTCATGAATGTAAAAACAATAAAAATGCAAGTTACAAGGAAAATAAATTGCAAATGCGAAGAATGTACAAGAATACAAGACATTTATATACATTATTTATAAGTGATGCTGGAAAACCTCTCATGTACTTGAGTTTGTGGGGTTATCACCCCCTTGCACCACAACTTGGATGGTGGGATCATTTTGTACCTATTGACAGAAAGATTCTTTCATGAGAGGTTTGTGATAGAGGCATACTTTGTGTCTGTTAACTCGAAATGTTGAACCAGACCCATATATGGTAGTCAAGGTGAGGGTACCATTGCTATGTGGTTCTTAAATCTCATATGGACTGAGCCACCTAGTTTGTAGTTTTCCTGGAAAGTCTTGGAATCTTGAGTCTTATAGGAGTGCCCAATATCCTTTTTGAAATACCTTCTTCTTTATTAGGTTGTCGTGCCACTTGGCTCATTGTTGTTGGATGATCGTTGTCATTGCAGGGCTAGCAGTCGAATTTCGTCCAGTTCATTTATTTGTTGGAGTCTTCTAGCTTGAGCTTTTGTTAAGTCCAATCCCACTTCCTGGGCTATTCTTAGAGTTTTAATTTTGAATTCAATAGGGACGATAGGTTTTGTCCCAAATACTAGCTGATATGGCAAATATCCAGTATTATTTTTCCAAGTTGTGCGATAAGCCCATAAGGCTTCTGGTAGTCTAGTGGTCCAGTCCTGGTGATGTGTTGCTGCCGTCATGGTAAGGATTTCCTCCAGGACTTTGTTGGTGCTTTCGACTTGCCCATTGGCCTGCGGGTGGTAAGGAGACGTAACTCTATGGATGATATGGTGATTTCTTAAGGTGGATGTGATATTATTACCTATGAATTGTGCCCCTCCATCGGTTATCACTTCCCTTGGCAAGCCATATCGTATGAATAGTTCAAAGAGAAAATTAATTACTGATTCTTCCGTGGCTCTTGACAAGGCCACTACTTCTACCCATTTGGTTACATAATATATGGCAACTAATATGTGGGCTTTCTGATTTGATGGTGGGTTGAATGGCCCAACGAAGTCCAATGCCCATCGTTCGAATGGTTCCATCACCAATTGTGATTGTAGTGGCACTTCATCAGCTTGGCCTAGGCAGCCCATTCTTTGGCAACTATCGCAGGCCTGGACATATTTATTTGCATCTTTGAAAATCATAGGCCAATAATAGCCTAATTGCAACACTTTATGCCCTATGATGCGTTCTTCAAAATGGCCACCATAGGGTTCATCATGATAGGCTCGTAAGATGTCATAGATTTCGTCTTCCTTTATACATCTGCGTATGTGCATTTCAGCCCCTGTATGGAAGAGGTATCCCCCAATCCAAGAGAATCTTGCACTGCGTTGTACAATCAATTTCCATTCTCTTGATGTTAAGTGTCTGGGTAGCTTCCCTACTCCCAGATAATTTGCCACATCTACATACCATGGTGTTTTTACCACTATAGAAAAAATATGGCCATCAAGGAATTGATCATCAACTGTTAGTGTGTCGTCTGTCTTGGGGACCCTGGACAGGAAGTCTGCGACCACGGTTTCCGTCTCTAGATGATATTTGATTATTATATCAAATTACTGCAGCAATAGTAACCAACGAGTTATTCTCCCATTCGTGATTGGTTTATTAGCTAAATATCTAATACGAGAGTGGTCAGTATACAAGAACATTTGATAACCAATTATATAGTGCCTGAATTTATTGATAGCATAAATGACAACTAGGAACTCCTTTTTGATCACGGTATAATTTAATTTAGCAGGAGTAAGGCTTTTGCTGATATAATAAATAGCATAAGGTTTTTGGTCTTCTTCTTTGCCAAGGAATTCTCATATTGTTGTATCAAATGCATCAGAAGAGATGTGAAAGGGAAATTTCCAATTAGGACCTCACAGGATTGGTGTTGTTGAGATGAGTCTCTTCAAGTATGTAAAAGCAGTGTCACATTTGTAAGTCCAATGGAATTCAACATTTCCAATCAATGCATACATAGGTGCAGCTATCTATGAGAATTTGTTTATAAATCTATGATAATATCGTGCATATCCCAGAAAACTTTGCACCTCTGTCTATGTACAAGGTGTGGCCAACAAAAGAATTACCTCTTGTTAGGTTCCCATGATTTGGCAAATTGACGGACAAAATGACAGAGTAACATCAAAATAATCTTTGGAGCCCTAGAACCTAGCCTTCCTGGACTCAGAGAGGGCTCTTTCTAATGAAGCAAAGGATGTGAGCTTGTTCGCTTAGTTTGTTTAGATTTTAGGCTAGTTGTTAAGTGTGTTTGTTTGTTGTTTTTTAGGTTGTTTGGAGGAAAAACTGATCAAGTGGATCCAAATAGAACAATAAAATGAGATCAACTGGGCTATGGGGTCAAAATAAAGCGAATGATGTCAAGACAATGGGTAGGGTGTACTGCAAGGCTGATTTAGTATAGTGAATGGATATTTCAGGTGGTTTATGAAGTGAAATGAACATCAACTTTGTGCAAGACAAAGGGATACTAAGCATAAATAGTTTAAACATCACATTCATGTGGTAGGGCTAACCATTAATCACTATGAATCAAACTCAAACTGATAGATGCACAAAATAAACATTCAGGTGATGCATAGAAGTATAAGACCCTCTCACTGTGGGAAAATCACCTTCAGTGGTTGAGAATACATGTAAGACAGACCAACAGTTCAAAATGTGGAAAGGAAACTCCTAAGAAACACATTCAAACTAATGAGAACTCTGAAATAAGTCTGCAAGTATAGGCAGAGGGTAAGATCGAAACAAGACCTCTTTGATTTAACCTAGACAGTCAAAACTTCAAAGGAGATTTCATTAATGAGGTTTAAACAATTATGAGTAAGCAGGGCATACCATGAATAAAACAAGATAGCATGTCATATTAATCATTAAGTAAATAAATAACAAGTTCCTAGTGGACCAAAGGGCAGTTAAGAATCCTTTGACATGACCAAGAAGTTTGAAAATATAGAAGCTGCAATGAATCAGGAAATTTGATGAGCCTCATTGGGCATACCTCAAAATATTCTTTACTAACCTACAACAAGCAAGAAACATGGATACATATGTGAAAAAATAAGAAAAAACAACTGAAAAGAAGTACAATACCATTTACCAAGCCATGTAATCTTGCACATAGATCCTCTCCATCATCTAGGCAAGCAAGTCAAGCTATTCACTTCATAAAACAGGTCTGATCATCAAAACTTATAACATATATTTATATAAGCTCTTCAAATTCCAGCTTGTTTATAAACTCTTCAACCAACAATATTACAATGATTCTCCATGATTTATATAGGAGAATGAGAAGATAAGCTTCACAAAACTGACTAGAAGCTCATAGGCTAAAAACAAATATTTGATTTTGTCTTTGAGGCTTTGCAAAGCCCAAGGCAAAAAATATCTTCAAAATATCTATAACATGCTAAAAAATGAAAAAATATTGACTTTTCATTACTAACAACGGCTAAAAAAGTCCTAGCGCACATTTGGATAAGCCACTACATAAAACTTCCTTTTTTGCCAAAATGCTACAGGAACATAGCAGCATAAAATTCACTGTTTTGCAGAAAACATTTGATGGACCTCCTGATGTCAAAATGAGGCCTGTGATGGCTCGTTGTAAAGCCCTGGATGTCTAGTTTCTAAAAATTCTTGGATTTTCCCAAACTGATCAATGGAAGTATGTCAAAAACTGAACTGAGTGAAAAAACCAAAAAAATAGCCCTTGCTGATATGTGAGGCAGAAAGTCAAAAAATCAATGTTTTTCGCCTCTTTCGGGGATCAAAACACATCCTTTGGATCTGAAATTTAAATAATAGATTCCCATTGAATTTAGTGCATCCAATGATACCACTCTCAATAGCTAAGGATGCTCCAAACAAAAATGGCGGCACCCATGAGTTTATGCAATTAGGCCCAAAAATGTCAAAAAACAAAATCTTGTCAAAATTTGCTCAATTTTGGCGAGCAAGCCCTTCATGGGTTCTTAGAAACATGTAGGGAAGATGAGGCCAAGATTTTGAGTGCTGATGTATCTTTCTCCACTTTTTCTACTGGGCGCCCTCTTTGGGCAGTTTTGAGTTTTTCTTGTGCAACCTTCAATTTCTTTCGGGCAAATTGATTTAGCGTTTTGTAGTGCCCGATCATCTTCTTTTGTAGGCTCAAGTCTCTATTATATCTCTATAACTTATCTTCCAAATGCTTGTTGGATCTTTCAAGCCATGATTCTTTGTCATTCTCTATTTCTTGGGCAAGCAAAGAAGTGAGAGGATAAGATCGGACAAGGGTTGCCTGTTCTTCTTTCTTTTTCTTCAAAGCTCTCTTGAGACCCATAGTCCTAGGCCACTTTCTCATTCGCTGCTCTTCTTATTCAGTATCACTGAATTTTCCCATAATCTCTTCAAGCTTGGTTTGTGCTTTGGAGGCTTCTCTTTGGTATTTAAAATCCCGGGCCTCAAAAACTTCCATTTGACCACTCATTTGTTTGTTTTGCATCTGTAGAACATGTATGAAGTCTTTTGATCTTTCTAGATCGGCTTGTAGGTCATGAATTTGGTCTTCTATGTTTTTCAAAAGAGCCTCAAGAATTCTAGATTCATTATCACTATCATCACTGTCTATCTGCATGATATCGAATTCCCTTTCCTTTTCATTACTACTCTGCTCTTTTTCTTTCCCCTTGCCTTGGATAGGCTTCTTGGTCCTCTTTCTCTTTGGTAATTCAATAATGCTCTTCTTAGGCAGTTTGCCTTTACTTCTTAGCACTCTTGTGACATTGCTAGTCACTACTAGAGTGGTATTTTTCTTTTCTAATCTAGTTTTTCTAGGTTTCACCACTTTTGGAGGAAGAGTGATGGCCCCTTGCATAGAAGAGGTAGCTAGCACATGCTCTTGGATGTGTGAGGAGAAGAGGGAGGAGGTTTATCTATTTGCACTTGCTCAACTTGGTCTTTTACCTTGCTACTTCCATCATCATCTTTGTCATTGTTTTCCTCTATTTGAAGATTGCCTTGTTTGTCTATATCACTACTATGCTCATGGTCACTGATTTGGTTCTTTTGCTCCATGTTGCCCTCTTTGGAATACTCACTGTGTGGTGTTTGATTGTCATCATCATTAATTTTTTGAGGGCTTTCTTGTTTCTCATCATAAGTGTGTTTTTGAGGACTGTCATGACCCTCAATATCACTATTTTGGCTGTCTCTTTGTTTGTCATCATGAGGAATTCTATGCTCATCTCTGTCCCTACTTTCTTCATGACTGTTGTGCTCTTTACCTTCACTGTTTTGTGCCTCATCACCATCATGCTCATTGTTGTGTTGGCTGCCATCATGTTTCTCTTCATGGCTACTGTGCTTTCCATCAATTCGTTCATGCTCATCATCACCTTGTTTATGCTCACTGTCATGCTTAGATTCTTCACTTTGTCCTTCTTCATCACTAGTTTGCCTCTTGTAACTTTGCCCTTCTTCACGACTAGCTTTCCTCTTCTCTTCTTCACTCTCAATTATAGGAGATTTTTGTTTTTTAGGAGTGGATTTACTATAAGTAGGAGAAACATGATGAGTGCATGGTGAGGAAGGCGCATGAGATGAAGAGGCAATGGAAAAATTAGGATGGGAGATGAAAGAGTCCCAAGAAACTCCATTTTTCTCAAGTTGATGGAGGATGATGATCTTGAAAAGGGAATTATCAAATAGACAATCTTGTTGTTGAGATGAGGGATTCTTTTGGACAATAGAGGCCATCCTGTCAATGCTTCTATAGAGGAAGAAAGGTAGGTTCAGCAATTGAGTTCTTGTGAAATGCATAAGAAGCCTGATATGATAGGCATAAATATATTAAAACCTCCCTTCACACATGAAATACTTCATGATGACTTTAATGAGAGGGGCATAGCTGGTCAACAAGTGAGAAAAAGGGAAAATGTCTTGGCAAGCATCCTGATGGTCTGGTTTTAGAAAGGGTTTGTAGTGATTCAGATCTACGTATGTTTGTTTGAACCACTTTTCTCCGATATAGGGGATCTTAGTAGATTTCTATATAGCCCTAGGAGAGATATTGAAATCCATATCTTCTAGATGGGCATGCTTCCCTTGTAGTCTTAAAGCAAGAAAATGTGTCAAAGGAAGGTAACTTTTTACCTCTTGGACTTTTTGGCGAAATTCCAAGCACCCTGCTTCATGAAAATTAAAGAGTACTGAAGGAGATTCATTCACATCCTAAGTTGTAATAGGCTCATACCTATTGTGATAACCACTCCTGCTATCTTTATTTGGAGGCATTTTTCTTCTGATACCCTTCACTGACTTACCAAGGCAAACTGTTCAAATGATCATTGAAAAATGTCCTCAACAAAAAACACATTTTCCTCTTTGCAAGACTAAGTTTGTCCTTAGTTTGCCAACAAATTTTGTTAACTGAAACAAGCTCCCTTTGTTTTTGACAATAAGAGCTCTTCCCCCCATTCACTGTTTTTTCTTTGTAATCACTGCTTCTTTGTGGTTTTGATACACAGGGTGCTCTTTGAAATTACTACTGTAAGAGACTCGTCTAAGCTGATTTAAAGACTCTCCACACAAACTCTATTTTCTTTGAAGACTGTGCTATCTTCAACCTTTCCTCAAATCAAAATTACGCCAAGAGACATAAATACCTTTGAAAAAATGAGTTTTTTGTCTGAAAATCTGGCCTTCAACACCTTTGATGCCCTTTTGAGTATTGGCCCAGTGGGCAGGAACACGTTCAAACTTGGTTGTTGGCTGGGCGGGCTTTGAACAGTTAAATGCGTCGCGCCAATGTAGTCGGGTCGACCCTGGGCATCGGACACAGGCGTGCCACGCACATCTACAGGCATGTCACGCCCTTCACAAAAATGCACTGTAACTGCCTACAGGCACACCATGCGATCACACAGGCGTTCTGCACATAAAATCAAGCCCTAATGCTCTTCAAAAAACGCTTTTTGCTCCGTGACTTGGTTTTCCAAATGATAAATGACAGTTGTGAAGTTTGATCGAGCTCCTTTATACTTTCTGAGAGTTTGAAAAAGCCTTGTTTCCTCCTTATTGATTTGAAAATGAAAACACCCCTTTTGACTTTGTTTTTCAAAGCAAAAATGACTTTGTGCATAGTGGTGAGGGGTTTGGAACATAACCTTTGTTTTGGCTTTTTGAACGAAGACTTTCGAAAAAAGAGATGATGCCCTTTAGCTCTGTTGCCACTACAAAACTTTTTAACCTTGATGATTTGTTTTAACACTTTTTTCATCACAACATTTGTGATGAAAGGGAGTTTATAAAATTGTGTTATTCCTTGATTTGTCTACAAGGGAGGTTATCTCAAAAACATTGTTGCAACCTTTTCACTGACCCTTCAAACATATCATGAGGCCTTCTATTTATTTTTTGATGGAGGTTACTACAGCCTTTGAAACCCTTTTGTATCCAAAGTGATGAAGGTCTTTATCCTCTGATTAAAAATATTTCAAAATGTAAATTTCCTGTGTCTTTTAAAACTTTGTCTTTTATCATTTGATGGAGGCACCCTTTGATTGAAAGTGAAATGTGGCTTCATCACACCTTTTAGCCCTTTAAATGAGTTGTTTCATGGTACAAATATTTTGGAGAGCTGATCCTCTGTTTTTTTGTGAAGGAGGCCTATAAACAGTGAAATTTTTCACCCTCTTATAATGGGCCCTTTGTCCTTTGACTGAGCTGGAAGTAATATTTGGCACTTCTCCCTTCATTCATCACTTGGAGGAATTATTTCTATAACCATAAGGGATTTGTCTAAAAAAAAGAATGCCCTTTTTCATATATATGATTTAGGTGAGATGTCTCTTCATGTGAGTTTGAAAAGGTCATTTGAAATTCAAGTTTGGTCTACTTCCTTAGCTATTTAGCTGAGGCTGCTCTTAGCTAAAAACTCCACCGTCAGAGTATACTTTGAAGGAGGATTTCATAGATATAAGAAACAGAGGCTTCTTAGTACTGTTATGTCACCTTTGGCTTTTTATGTGGAAAAAGGCCTTTATCCCATAAACTCTTATTAACTCATCAGTGATTTTCAATATTTCTTACCAAAAGAGACCTTTCTCAAACAAATCACTTAATCCTGCTATGCATCCTCTTTTCATCTTTGGAGGAAAAAGCACCAAATAGCTACTGAAGTTTCTCAACAATATGTTTGACCCTCTACTTATTAATGAAGGAGGTCAAAACAATATGTCTTCTAACCCTCTGCTTTTATATGAAGGAGGTTTTTTGTCATTGTGCTTCAAACCATCTACTTTTATGAAGGAGGTTATCACTGTGTTTCTAACCCTCTGCTCTTTGAAGGAGGTCATTTTTAAGACAGGGTCTACATCTATTTCAAATCACTGTATCTTCTCTGTATGTTTGTTTGAATAATGCCAAGAAAGTGTCTGCTGATAGGTATCATTGAACTATCTTTTCCCCTTGACTGTGTTGTCGGGGTTACCTTCAAAGTTTCTTTGATTAATGTTGACATTCTAGGCTCAAGGTAGCATAAGAAGAAACTGTCTTCTTATGCCCCACATGATGATGCTCTTCGGAAGATTATGCAGCACTACTATCAACATTACTCAGTCCTTGTTATTCATTTTGACTTGATGGGTAATCTCTATTCTTCAAGTAGCTTTTGGATTTATAACATGTACACTTGATGCTCTTACTATACTTTACTTGCCTTGATGGAAAACTAAGTCAACATGAAGGATCTATTGAAATTTTCCCTTTTTTGCTGTCCTTTGCATACTAATCATCAGTTAATTACACCGCTACAGAGATGTAAAAACAAATGATTTTGAACCTTGGAGAGCTCCTTTGGTGTTTCATGGTGATTATGCTTGATTCAAGAAGATTTCTTCAGATAGTGACAAACCTTCTCTTTTCCTGATTTAGATCTTTGTTGAGCTTCTTCTGAAATGAGACAAAGTGACCTCTTAGTGGTGTGAGACCTATAGATGGATCAAGACTTGTTCTGTAGAATAGGAACTAATTCAAGGCTGACTGGTACTAGACAGAGGCTTTTTGCTTAGGATGTCTTAGCCAAGGAAAAACTCCCTAAACACCACTATCTAACTTAGGGACAACTTTTCACAGATTCTGAGTGTTTTATTAGGCATGATCAGATTTTCAAATGACAAGATGACCAGGGATAGAGTTGCAGAGACTTTGTCAACCTTTGGATCGTGAATGGCATGGGAAACAAGGGTAATTGACAGCAGATAACTTTCAGCTATGACAGCTATGGACAGGGTTATTTTGCTGAAACCAGATAGGACTTGACAACTAGTGTTTGTTCTCATCATAGGCTGACAAGAATGGGTAGGAGGAAAAAAATTGTTTTGGGGTGTTTTCTAGATGACATATTTGAAAATTTGGAGATCAGTTTCTAGAAAACTCAGCTAAGGAAACTAGTCATAAATAACAGGTAAAAATACTGATGACTAACAGTGGCTCCATTTGGGGAGGGCGGCTCCTTTTCAGGAGGTGTTTAGAATTGCAGATCTCTGGGTTGTGAATACCAATGCCTTATCCATTAGCACAAATTTCTTCCTTTCTTGATGTTATTTCTGAAAATTGACAGTATGATTAGCATCAAAGTCATCTCTACCTACCCAACTATATTTCCTAACATTTTTTTTTTCTTTAGGTGCATTTGGACGAGCAACCCTTGACAAGATATTTTTTGAAAAAAGAAAAACTATCTAATGCTACAGTTATATCTTCCGGAAGTTCAGATTAAACTGATGAACTCCTTTGTTTCTCTACCTATCTTATGATCGACTGTCAAGATTAAACTGTTTGACAGGATTTCATTCACTAGTCTAAAGCATGAAATTGAAAAATGATCATATCAGGATTAGACGGTCTGATTTGTCATACGTTTGCAGCATAAAATCAAGCTGCACACAAATATTATTTATGTACAAGATGAAACTTTAGAAAAGTCAGGGCCAAGATACACAAATTGTTTTTCATTCCTACTTTTCTCTTTGGTTCTGTTTTGAGCATGTGGAACCAGTATCTTTTCCTAATCTACTTTTATGGATAAGCCAAGCTTACACAATTTGACTATCATCTCTCTCACTAACTTATCAGCAATCAATTTAAAACATGCTCAGTTATGATTAGGTTAGATAGATGAACAAGATATCTTTTGAGCACTAGTAGTGGCATTTAGAGTTGCACACTTTCAGCATGACTATTTTTTGAACATGGGGCTTTTCATGGTGTTTTCAAACCGCCCTCTTTTTCTACTTTTCTATTGTTTTTGTATTTTTTTTTTTTTATTTCTTCAAGAAATTGTATGTACAATGAATGAAAATGGTGAAACTTGAGCATATAATCTTCATAAGGATCTCCTGATGCTCTTGGCCCACTCAGCTCTTGAAAAGAAAAAATTGGAAAAATTTCTGTTGTAAGCATAACATAAGGATTCATGCATGAATCTCTAAAAAACCCTATGTCTTCCTGCTGCACTTCTTTATACCTTTGATCTCCACTTCTCCTTTTGCTGTACATCTTTTTCAAATAATGCAGATATTCTTTGTCATTTTTAAAGCATATGATGACATCATCAAGGTACATCATGACAAGGAAAATCAGAACTGGGAACATATCTTTCCTGAGGGCATATTCGGTGTTCATTGGTTTTGGACAGATTGGTTTGAACATGAAGTTGCCACTAGTATATTTGAAGAAATATTTGAGCTGATCTTTTTGAAGTGGAATTATTCGATGGTATCCTGAAAAATTATCACTCAAAACCACATAATTAGAAACTCCTAATTTTCTTATGATATGATCTGTTTTTGGAAGGGGATGAATGTTGTTTATGAGAGGTTTATTTATGTTTCTAAAATCTAAACATAACCTGTGTTTAGTTGTCTTCTTTTTGAGTGACCATGTTTGACCATAGTTTTTGTGTTCCTTTTTAAAAGGATGATATCTAGAGAAGACAACATTTCTATGGTGTTTTGTATTCATTTTCTGGCATATTCTTGTATTGTGAAGAATCTTGTCTAGTCTTGTATTCCTTAATTTCTGATATAGAGACAAAATCCTAAGTAATTTAAACAGCTCAAGTTTTTCACAATTTTTTTCATCATCTTCCTTATCATCAAAACTAGTGAATATCTTTACAGGATCTGTCAAAGTAATAGCAATGGTTAACATTTTATTTGGAGAACTACAATATTTAGAGGGTGAAGCACTAAGATATGGAAAGAACATGAGGCTTTCTGGCTTCTGGTTTCCCAAGGTTATTGTGGTATGCAAATACATTAGTGGCTTTAAATAAAAAGAGAGTTTCAATTGTGTGTTTGATACTTGTATTGGGTTGAGATCACTTGTTTGAGAATTGATAATGATTACTTCTTCCGAAGTATTAGTTTCAGTTTCTGGTGAATCAAGTTTTATTTCATCAAAATGAAATTGTATCTGGTCATGATAATTTGAGTATCAAATTCATCATACAGGGGTTGGTATGGCTGCGACACTGTACTTAAACTGGTTTCAATCTCACTAGTGTTATAATCAGTATCATCTTCTAGGTGTAAGATGAAGGAATCCATGTTTGAATGTATGGAATAAAGAGGTATGTTTTCCGGTTTCTCTTGACTACTTACCATATATTTCATGTGTGATTCATGGTATAATCTTCTTGGTTGGTTGAAAACAGGAATAGTAGCATAAGACATGTCTAACTGAATGTTTCCTTGAAGTTTAGTCCCCTAGGTTCAAGATAAAAGCATCCCATATTTCGGGGGAATTTCTACTACCACTATGTCCATAACCAAATGTTTAGCTGGGACTTGTGCCAGACTTACACACAGGTCTTTTATTAGGCCCAAAAATTTTACTTTACTTGAATCAAAAGAGTACAAGTCTTTGTAAGGTTTGGTTATTTCTAAGCCTAATATGTCCATTATCACTTTAGGCATGAAATTATGAGAGGCATAGAAATTGAGCATAGCGTTATGTAGGATCTGGTCATGTACATTCAAGATGATGTAAAAAGGAGGAGTGGTTCCTTCTTGATACTTTCCTTCTATCTTTGGTCCAAATAACAGTTCGGGAGTGTCATCAGCTAAGTGCAAAGTGTCGGTATCATTTCCTATGTTTAAGATTTTCATAACCTGAGATTTATAGGAATTTTGAGCTATTAGTTCAGTTAGGGGCATATTTATTTTGATTTTAGAAATTTCCCCTTTGAAACTAAAAGGTACTTGAGCTTTTGACATTTTTTCATCAGCTTTTTCATCCATTACCTTCTCTATTGATCTGTCCTTTTGATTTTGATGTGGAGCTTTGTTCAGGATGGAACTTTCAGGAATTTTGGTGGAAGTGTTCGCATAGTTTGGGTTGATGTTTGATTTGCTAGTTTTGTCTTTGTTTAGATCAGCTTTCTTAGACATAATATTAATATTGTCTGTTGGTTTTTTAAGAATAGTTTCAGGAGTTTTCTTAACAGCAGAATCTAAACTGTTCCTTTTTAAGTTTTCCTGGTTTTTATTCGTGTTTTCTTGGTTTTTCTTACTTCTAAGATCATATTGCCTATGGACTTCCATTATGGCATTTTGTAAACCAATTTCAGGGTCTTCAGAATCTTCATAGTCAGTTTCATTTTGGTATGAGGAGAAGAAACCTTGTTCTTCTTCTGTGAGATAAACCTCACCCTCACTGTCAGAGCCTATCAAGTTGAGATGATTTTCCTCAATATGATCAATGTCTCTTTCTCCTTCATCAAGATAATTATCTTGGAAAGGAGGCCTGATTTGCTATTCATTGTCTCTTGGTTTGTTTTGGGGTGGGTCCCTTCTAATGTTTGGATTCCAGTTTCTAGTTTGTGGGTTTGGCTGGTTGTCCCTAGGAAGTGATCTATCACTGAGACTTATTCTTTCCATCATTTTTTCTATCATTCTTTCCATTTTTCTTTCCAATTTGTCTATTTTGGCATCGGAAGAGGATGTAGAGGGAAAGGTTTCATCTCGATATTTGACCTTCCTTTCTGATCTCAGCCTAGCCCTCTTTTCAGCAAGGTTTACTTCCGCACTAATAGCCCCCTTTTGAATTTCTTCTAGACTTTTAGGTTATCTTTCTCTTAGCTGATATGTCATATCCGGATCAAAACCTTCCAAAAATTTTGCTAGAGCTAAGCTGGGTGGAGGTTTCATGTTGGGAGGGAGGGCGTTATAGACACTATTGAATCTGGTACAATAATCTTGAACACTTTCTTCTATGTTCCTCTTAAGAGTATTATATTCAGAGAGGACTTGAAGTGGGTTTTTCTTGATTTCCCATTTGTTTATGAAAGTTTGGTATAAAGACGGGAGATCATGTATGCTATGAGGAGTTAAGCCTTTAAACCATTTTTTAGCTTCGCCTCCTAAACTTTGGGTGAACATTCTCATCTTGATGGTTTCTTCATCTAATTCGATGTAATCAAAAGCATCATTCATTCTATCTACATTTTTTTTGGTAGTAGTGGATTCAGCCCCAGTGAAGTGTGGGATCCTAGACTGATAGTCATTTGGCAATGGTGCCAAAGGCTGAGGTAACACTAGGGGTACATACCATGCTGCCATGATGGGTGGTACTAGTAAATTTACAAGTGGAGGATTTGGTATGTGAGATGAAGTGATTTGCACAGTGGTGTTGTGAGTGGGAGTGTTAGAGGTGCTTGGACCGAAAAACTGATTTTGAGTAGACCTGGGATGGAAAGAGCTAAAGTGATGGAGGAACTGAAAATTAGGTGCAGTAGTAGGAGATGATTCTCCGCTAGAACTCTGCTGCAAGTCTAAGGGCTCAAGATTAGAATGGCCAAAACGAGGTTGTGACTTGGTTCTAAAAATATTTCTTGTATGGCACAAGTCAAAAGTTTGGTCAAGCAAGGATGTAAGATTTTCAAGTACAGAGCTTGCTCTATGAAGGCTCCTATCGGTAGTTAAATTACTAGTATTAGAATTTTGCCACAAAATCTTTTTTGGGTCATCAACTATGGTAGGAGGATTCGAGTTCGGATGAGATCTGGTATAAATTCTTCGTGAAGCCAGATTTCAGATTCAAACTTTAGAGAGGCTGAAATTTATGAATGTTATCAACAAATTTTCTTCTCTAAGTTTTGTCAAACTAGCTCAGTGTATGGTTAAGACTTCTTAGACTTTTCAAGGCTGTTTGTAAAGCAGTCTTATAATATTTTATGGAAGCTTATCAAAGTTTTCAAAAAGGCCTACTAGAAGCTAGTGGAGTCACCGGGTGGATATATTTTGGTTTTTTGAGGATATATTGTCTATGGTCCACCACCAAAACTGATATGAACAATCAATCTAAAAAAAATAAATGTTTTTGTGAGGTTATTTTCTGAGTTTTTAAGGTGTAGTCTGATTTGCAAGAATGTCCTAATTTTTTTTTCAGCACTTAGCTAAGGTGATGAAACAAAGAGAGTTTACTCTAATGGCCTTATTAGTTGATTTTATGAGTTAATATTGAAGGACTAATGAGTCAATAGCAGTTCGCTAGATAGTCATGAACTCAGAGAGTCTCACCATAATCACCATTATGTCAATGTGGCGATGAGGTAAGTCGACAAGATAATATTTTTAAGGGATGTTGAAATTTTTAGGGAAATCTAAGTTTGTTTATCACTCAGAGTCCCACTGTGATCGCCATTATGTTAGGTTGGCGATGAGGTGGCTCAATAGTATAGTGTGCTTAGTTCAAGAGGGGCTTTCAGTGAGTCTAGAAAGATGCTTAGATTGATATGAACTCAGAAAATTCTGTTGGAGTTTTACTGAGTTTGCGAGAGGTATTTAAAATTATGTACTCAGAAAACTCCCACCATGATCGCCATTATGCTAGGTTGGTGATGAGGTAAGTTGACAAGATAACCTTTTTAAGGGATGCTAAAATGTTTAGGGAAGTCTAAGTTTTTTTATCACTCAGAGTCCCACCATGATCACCATTATGTTAGGTTGGCAATGAGGTGGCTCAATAGTATAGTGTGCTTAGTTCAAGAGGGGTTTTCCGTGAATCTAGAAATATGTTCAAACTAATATGAACTCAGAAAATTATGTTGGAGTTTTACTGAGTTTGCAAGAGGTATTTAAAATTATGTACTCAGAAAAGTCCCACCGTGATCGCCATTATGTTAGGTTCCTGTGATTTGGCAGATTGACGGACCAAATGACGGAGTAACATCAAACCAATCTTTGGAGCCCTAGGACCTAGCCTTCCTGGACTCAGAGAGGGCTCTCTCTAATGAAGCAAAGGATGTGATCTTGTTTGCTTAGTTTGTATAGATTTTAGGCTAGTTGTTAAGTGTGTTTGTTTGTTTTATTTTTAGTTGTTTGGAGGAAAAAACGATCAAGTAGATCCAAATAGAACAAGAAAATGAGATCAACTGGGCTATGGGGTCAAAAGCAAGCCAAGGATGCCGAGACAATGAGTAGGGTGTACTGCAGGGCCAATTTAGTATAGTGAATGGATATTTCAGGTGGTTTATGAAGTGAAATGAACATCAAGTTTGTGCAAGACAAAGGGATCTTAAGCATAAATAGTTTAAATATAGCAAGCATTCATGTGGTAGGGCTAACCATTAATCACTATGAATCAAACTCAAACTGATAGATGCATAAAATAAACATTCAGGTGATGAATAGAAGTATAAGACCCTCTAATTGTGGGAAAATCACCTTCCATGGTTGAGAATACATGTAAGACAGACCAACAGTTCAAAATGTGGAAAGGAAACTCCTAAGCAACACATTCAAACTGATGAGAACTTTGAAATAAGTCTGAAAGTATAGGCAGAGGGAAAGATCAAAATAAGACCTCTCTAATTTAACCTAGATAGTCAAAACTTCAAAGGAGATTTCATGAATGAGGTTTAAACAACTATGAGTAAGCAGGGCATACCACGAATCAAAAAAGATAACATGTCATATTAATCATTAAGGAAATAAATAACAAGTTCCTAGTGGACATCATCATAAAGTGGGACAATGTTCATCATGTCTGTTAGGTCCTTGTAATTTTAGCAGATTGGCAAGACCAAAGTTGTAGAGAAAAAATTATGAACCACTTTGTGATTATAGGATCTAGCCCTCCTGAATCCAGAGAGGGATCTCTCTTATAACTACAAATATTGATTTATCTTTCAAGGTTTTAAGTAAGATATTAGGCTAGTTATTAAGAACAAGGGTTTTGTTTGGTTTTGGTTGGGCAAAGATAAATTAAGGTGAAGGAAGTCTAAATGAAGGGTGAAGGTATATGAAAGTGAAGGAATGATTCAACTAACAAGATAGGCAAGAAGTAGCTTCAATCCATTAGGCTATGGAGTCATAGTAGGATTTAATTGAAACAACAAGGTTCAAGAGTGGTCCATGGGGCAAGTCATCTATGTCAAAGGATATCTTTAAGTTGATTTTATGGAATGAAAACAATAAGAGATGGAGAACAAACAAATGAAGAACAAAGAGTAGCCTAAGATCAAGTAAGTACTTTGAAACTATCCTGCTTGTTGGAATGCACTTAAGAAGAGACATAAAATTTATCTAAGATGAGGTAAGTACTTTGAAACTAGCCTGCTTTTGATGCACTTTCAATAGAAAACATTTAAAAACATCAAGAATAGCTTAAGATGAAGTAAAGACTTTTAAATTAGCCTGCTTTCAGCATATTCAAAGAGAAAATTTTCAAAGCAACTGTTGGAGAAGAGAGTAGAGGATAGGGCTAACCATATACTTCCCTAGTTGATTCTTTAATTAGAAAACTTTTCAAGACAACACTTAAGAGAAACAAAGAATAGTCTAAGATCAGGTAAGGACTTTGAACCTATCCTACTTTCAACATACTCTTAGGGAAACTTTCAGACAACTTTTGGAGATAAAACTAGAGGACAGGGCTAACCATAAACTTCCCTTGTTCAACTTTACTTAGCATAAACTTAAAATAACATTCAAGTACAATGTTTGAAGTTTATATAGTAAGACATGGGCTCACCAACATTCCTTAACTACTTGGACTGTATTAAATCATTTTTAAATAAGAAAAGGAGGAAAACATGAAGATAAAGCTTATCAGTGAGAGTAGGGTACTGCAAACAGTAAATCCTAGCTTTATATTTGTTGTTCTTTATCAGAGAAAGTGGACAGAATGGAAAAAAAAAGAAAATAACAATTTAAAATAAGAAAAAAATCACCATTGACATAGACCAGAATCCCATAAATCAGCTTGTATTTGAACGCTTCAAACCAGTTACAATCATCAAGTCCAGTGGGCCTCTATAGCTTCAAACTTCTCATCTCAACTTAGGTATCTTTCAATTACAAACAAAGCTTACAGCAGCTTTAGAAAACTATTTACATGCAATAGATATTCAGAGACCAACCTTTTACAATGTGCTCCTCGAGGAGATTTTATAAGAGAATGAGGAGGCAGAAGAGTTTCTAGGGTTCAAGTATCATTAATTTAATAATAAATGCAATTCCTAGCCTTGAAAACCATGCAAGGCATAAGGAAGGAATACATTCTACGTACAACTCCATTTCATAACTCTGTTTTTTCTTTTTGAGGCTTAATGGACGAGAAAATTGACTTCAGGGCACTTTCTTATCTTTGTAATAACTTTGCTGACAGTTTGCAATAAGTTTCTTTGGTGAATTAACTATTCAGCTGTCTTTGGGAAAATATCTTCTGAATAGGCAATAAATATGTCTTCTTTGATTGCTTTTAGGCTGCAGGTGGCCTTTGGTAGCTGGAGAGGATTCAATTAGCCTCTGATGTGGTAGTGGAGGCTTCTCGGATTGACAGATCTCCTTATTTTTCCCTAAAACACTATTATTTTTCTTTGATCTTGTGTTTTAGGCCTAATTTGGCTTAATATCTATCTTTAGGTCTTCATACATGTCTTTAACTGTGTGGATTAGGCTTTTGATAGTCGAACTTATGCCTTAATCCCTCAAAACTATGTTAAAAACTTTTGATCCTTCATTTCTTCTTTGATCTAATGCTGTAACACTGATACTCTTTGTCTTATTAAGGTTCACTGTGTTTTTGTTGTTTTGCAGGTGCGCAGAGGGTTTTATAACGTTACCAGTGCTCATGAGGCATGGGTAAAATAATAATTCAAACCCTGCAGATTCCTTGTCTTCACGGATAATGGCCTACGGGATCGTCATCCCCGACCCTTGATTTTATTTTTAAAACTGTGGCAAAGCTTTAAAACCTGCAAAAATGAACAAAATTAAGAAAATCTGGTGAAAAAATAAGTTAAGGGAGCTTTGGAGGTTTTGGGTATGAGATTGAATCATGGCCATTGGATCGAAATAACCAACAGTCGAGATTGCTCGATGTGGTTCAATGGGGAGGCGGTTGGGTAAACGGTGGTGAGATTAAGTCCGGGCCGTTGATCTATATTGGTCAATGGCTGAAATCGATCGAGAAATTAGATGGTGGAGAGAAATGTAATGGGGGAAATGTTTTAATCTAGACCGTCGATCTTGAGAATTGACGGCAGAGAAGTATCGACGAAATGCTCAGGAGAATGTACGATGGAAAATGAATTGGGGGGAAGATTTAATCAGGACCGTCGATCTTCAGAGATCGATGGTGGAGAAAACTCGATAAAATGCCCGGGAAGGAAAACAAAGGGACAAAGACTTGGGGGTTAGATGCAATCTGGGCCATTAGATTGAAACAATGGACGACTAGGATCAAGCGATGGAGCTTTTAGGAGCAAAGGGGAAGGGCGAAATGAATTGTGATCGCATTAAGTTAGAGCCGTCCGATAAAATGGATCAACGGCCAGGATCAAATGAAAAAACACACTACAGAAAGGGTGGTAAGGTAGAAAACCGCTGGTGGTATTTGCGCAGCTCTGAGGCGGTCTGGAAAATTGGCCAAAAAAATGCAATATGCTTCGCTGCTTGACACCTGTCTTTTTAATACTGCCCATTTCGTGTAATTTTTTGTCATTAACGTTCAGGCGCAAAATTACACGATATGGAGTTTCAGCTGTCGGATGAGGGGCAACAGATCCAATGGTGCAGATCGCACATGATGGAGAGAAAGATGCACGAGCGGAAAAAGGTGGGAAGGGTCAATGGTGGTTTAGATCCTGACCATTGGATCTGCGGAATGGACGGTCAAGATCTGTTGATGGGGAGAATGAGAAGGGCATGTTTTTGAAAAGTGAACGCAATGTGGACCGTCCAATCAAAGAAGATCAACAGAGGAGATTTGATCGTAGGATCACATCGGCAGCAGGAAAGGGCAAAGTGCTGATGAAATGTGCTGATGTGATTGAGCGCAGACTGTTCAATCTAAGAGAGATCAACGGTCAGGATTAAATCGGTGAGTGCGATGGTGGAGGCTATGGGCAGAGCGCGATTAGATCCTGGCCATTGGTTCTTGTGGATTCAACAACTAAGATCTCATCGGAGCATCACATCAGCGGTGGTCAAAGGAAAAATGCGATGAACTTTTGCGATGCGATGAAGTATCGACCGTCGGATCAGAAAGATGATTTATGGTCCAGATTAAATCGGAGATTGCATCGGCAGGAGGCAATATGAAGGATGGGCACGATGCGATGAGCCGATGGTCATTGATCTGCAGAGATCAATGGCCTAGATTTATTTCAAATCATACATCGGGTTTATGAAAAAAAAAGAAAAAAGGGGTTTGGGGAAAGGTATTTTAATGTTTTTAGCGCCCGATTGCGGGGCTGTGGTCCTGTGAAAAGGATGAGGGGATCGGGGGCTAAAAATAAAAAAGGCTAATTGCAATCGAAGTTTTCAAAGTAAAAGGAAATAAGGCGATAGAATGCCCTGATTGCGATTGCGTGATGGGGGTTAACTCCGGGTCACAGCTCTAGGTTTTATGTAGAGAAAAGGAGTTGGGGCTTAGGCCAAAGGAGATTAAGGCCTTAAAGAAAAAAATGGATTTTTTTTAAGGATTTTTGAGGATCTTTGAAGGATTTTGAGGGTTCCGATAAGGGGAAAAAAGGGTTTTTAAACCAAACAAAAGGGAATATAAGGTTTAAAAAGGGTTTTGGAATGTTTTAGAGGTTAGATGAAGGGTTTTTGAGGGATTTTATGAAGAGGGAAAAATGGGTGAAAGGAGTGAAAATGATGGAAAAATTGGCTCTCTTAAGCAGTCTTTCTCCTTGCAAACAACAGATTTTTCAAGATTATGAGGGAAATAGTAGTGAAGATTAAATAAAGGATTAGTTATCTTCATAAGACTTCAAGAACTAACAATTTGGCATGAAATTGTTTCTTGAAGGCTTTAAAAATGATTTAGCCACCATTTGGTATGAAAAATTTTTATAGGTGGCTAACAATGTCCTCCAAAATATTACACTCCAACCCCAAGTTTTTCATGCAACTCAACAAGGGTGCATTGGGATGATTTTTTACCCCTCCTTTGATCAAACCAAAGTTGTACAGTGTAGTACAAGCTTGCTACTCCAAATCAACAATGTGTTTTGATTCTTAACCATGTAAAGAAATATTTCCAAGGTTTCCCATAAGATTTTTTGAATGATATAAAATGAAAGTTCATGCATACCTTGGTGGAACATAGGAACATCTTGGAAGGCTACACTAGTTCCTTCCTCCATTGTGATGGAGCCTTCAACTGCTGCAATAGATGATTTCCTCTCCTTGATTGTGACAGTGTTGGTACAGGACTCCTCAAGTGGTGGTGAGGGTTCTTCCTTCTCAAATCTATTTCCATAAAATCTTCTGAGCACCCTTTGAGTGAAATTTGCAAAAGTAGATGTTCTTGCATGACTCACATGGCTGAATCACCAAGTGTTTTCCTTACCCTCCAGGTGCAGCGCTGATATTTCAACAACACCTCTCTCTACTACTGGATGTAGTAGGAAGAAGGCTTCTAGCTTCATCACCCAATATTGTGTTGTGCATGTGGGTGATCCATCAAAAGTAGACAATAGAAATCTATTGCCCCTTATCATCTTGTTGCTATAGGGTCTCCTCTCTTCTTCCAGCTGGATAAACTGAGGAAGAGCTAGAGTATTTTTGAAAGCTCTAGGTTGATTTTTGTATTTTTCCAGGTACCCACTTAGGATCTCATGTTCCAAGTGCTCTCCATGCTTCTTGTTTTCTTCCTTATGAAAATAGGAAGTGCATGGTACTTCCTCTTCTTGAAACCCTCTAGGAGTTTCTTGGTATCTCTTCTCCTCCATCTGCTTAACCTCCCGGGAGAGGTTCTTATTGGATCTGAAAATTGATGAGAGAAAACTCATCCTCTCCATTATCCTGATATTGCTCCTTCTGATAGTTGGAACTCACACGTTGAGCCAAAGATCATGCTCTGATACCACTGTAATATCCCCAAAATGGAATGCAACAATACTTGAACATGATTGTGGTTTAAATCAGCTCATAATATGTGAAAGGAACATCTAACCATCAAATGAATGCTTATCAGCAAGAATATGACCTATACATTCCTTCCAAAGGGAGGAAATGCAACAATATAGGGCATAAAAATAATATTTACGGAGAATTACGCTATAATTATGAGAAAGGGGGATTGGATTCCTTAGTTTATACAATATACATCTCAAATATGGAATGGGATAAAAAAAAAATCAGTCCAGCCAAGTTAAACAGATCTCTCGGTTCAAATATGGCTTAAAAATTCCCAAATCCCATGACTTATGGAATGCAGAAATGAATGAAGAAAATACAGTGTAATTATGAGAGTTTTTCTATAGAAATATGTTATAAACAATAGATATGGAGTTTATTTAGCCCAAAATTAGAGAAAAATAGAGATCTAGCCTCTTTTATACAATGTGGAGATAACCCGGAAAGGGTTTCTTGAGAGAATGAGTGTACAAGAGTAGATCTGTAAAACTAGATCTGAAATAACATAGTTATACTATAGCTCTGTAAATGAATAGCTGAATAATACAAGACATAGGAGAATATGTTCTATACAATCCTTCTGGGAGAAGGGTTGGCCCTTCCTCCAGGGAACAAGCTCACATACAAGGGTCTTGACCCTGCTGCAGCAACATTGAGTAAAAGGACGCAGTTTCTACCAAGGACTATGTATTAAGGGATGGAGAATACTTTGGCCAAGTGCCAAGATGTAAAATATGCCTAGATATCTTCCTTACAGATCTTGCAAAGAAAGAGAAGCTCCCTCCTTTGAAAGATAAAGTCAAAAGGTGTTGTTGTGAACCTTCCACTGCAACACCCTGCAACACAATGTTATGCTCTACAAAAATAACACTGTGGCTAAAGGAGGATGCTTGGCCTCAAGCCAAATTGTGGAAAACTGAAGTAAAATACTCCTCTAAGAGGCCTCTCAAGATAGGAGAAGGAATTCCTAAGTAGGAACTCCTTGTGCTAAACAACACTGCAGCTCTACTAAATAGGAAGATAATGCAAAATAGTCATGCATACCATACATCAATAGTCATCAAGCTAACCTAAAATGGTTGCCCTCCTCTTCCTTATAAGCTATGTGAGCCTCCTCACCTTGGGTCCCACCCATTAGGGTTTTCACATGCACATGATCAATCTCCCTCCAAAATTGTGTTGTATCTCCATGAAGGCCACTCCTTGAAAATCACTTTGTTTGATTTGGTCAAGGTTGACCTCTTCAATCTGCTTCATCCCCTTTCACACCTAAGTGTCTTCAAGCTAGCTCTCATATGTTTTTTTAAGTTGATCCTTCTTCACCTTGAGCTATTTGCATTGGTGATCCATTCCTCTTCATACATGCTGCTGACTTGGTCAAACTTGACTTTGTCCACATGCAAAAAGTCCCTTTTCACACATGAGGGTGTGAAATCCAGCTACTAAAGTGATCCCCTTTCACACTAAGAGGGTTTTTATGTTGATTTAAGTTAAGTATGGGTCTCCTCCCCCATTTATTCATCTACTAGGTGCAAAATTCAAAAATCAATATTCCTAACAATATTCCAATTAGTTGCATGATAATTTAGGAATATTACAAATAGATTAAAATATCATCAATAAATATGAGTACAAAGTTATCCAGGAATGGGTGAAATATGCCATGCATTAGCCTCATAAATGCCGATGGCACATTTTTTAACCCAGAGAGTAACACCACCAATTCATAATGCCCGTACATAGTACGGAAAGAAGTCTTATAAATATCTTCATCCTTTATTCGGATCTAGTGATTTCCAGACCTTAAATCTATTTTTGAGAATATCGTCGCCACTTTCAACTGGTCAAACAGGTCATCAATACATGGTAAAGGATATTTATTTTTGACTTTTAATTTCTTGAGCTATCTATAATCCATGCACATCCACATGGTTTTGTATTTCTTCTTTATAAATAGCACTAGTGCCCCCCAACGGGTCACACTCGAACGAATGTATCCTTTCTCAGGAAGCTTTAGCAACTGCATTTTTAACTCAGTTAATTCGGGTACACTCATCCTGTAAGGAGCCCTCAAAACTGGTGATTCACCTGGAATTAACTTAATGGTGAAATCAATATCTATTCTTGGGGGTAATCCAGGTACATCATCTAGAAACACATCCGTAAAGTCTTGTACCACAGGTATATTCTCCATCATAGGAGACTTCTCCTTGGTAGTGGCATGTCCCACCTGAATAACATAAATCTAACATCCCTTCCTTTTACACTTATTCATTTGAGATGAGGTGATAGGACATAATTGTAATGGTTTCTTGATTCCCTGAATCTCTTTGTGTGTTCCATATTGCATTCTGTAATAAATAATATTTTCTTTACATTCCACCAAGGTCCAATTCTTTTCTAGCCAATTCATACCCAGCAAAACATCATAGGACCCTAATGGAAATATGTTCAGGTCTACGTTTAACTGCTGGTCTGCAATTTCCAATGTGCAGTTTGGAATTTTTGCAGTTACTTTTCATTTTGCTCCTATGGCTAGCTGTACCAACCAAAAACTTTTGAATTTCTGACCTTTTAATTTACATTCTTCCACTATTTTGGGGTTAACATAACTTAGACTTGCACCTGGGTCAACCAAAATAGAAATAGATTAAGACAGTAACTTACCTTCCAACTCTATCTTTGTTGGCTGATAATCTGTCTGTTGATCCTTCAACGCTGCATTGATTCGAGGTATGTTTTGAGCCACATTACCTACTATAGAAGCCTCCTGCATGTTTGCAACTGTTTCACTTCTCCCTCGCTGTGGGAAATTTTTATAATAATGTGCCTCACCACACCCCCAATGCTGCAAAGGTGGCTTGGACACTTGTCCTTGCTCAGTTTTGCTAGAAGCCTCTGTAGGTCTCTCTACAGCTGGCCATCGGGTTCTTTGATGATTTCTGCCAAACTTCTTGCTTACAGAACTTTGTGTAGAATTCTTAAAATTATTACTTATGGCACCCTTGAAGTTTGAGCTATGTTTTTGTCCTTCTCTTGGCTGCCAACATTTTCCCACTTCCCCTTTTGCCTTGGATTTCTGGTAGCACATTCGTGCCTTATGAATGGATTCATTCATGGTTCTAGGATATATGAACTCAATTCATTCCTTCATATGGGTTGGTAGACTACTCAAGAATATTTGAACCTTAGCATTTTCATCTCTGAGGTATGGAACATATCTTAACACGGAGGTGAACTTGGTAATATACTCGTCCATGGTCATCTGACCCACCTTAAAGTCATGAAATTATTTAGATTTCTCATCATAAAAATGTTATGTCAAATAATTGCCTTTAAATTATTGCTAGAATGATTCCCAGGAAACATCTTGATCCTCAATGCTGCGAACATTATTTACCTCCTCCCACCATAGGGTGGCTTTCTCTCTCAATTGATATATGGCCAATCTAGCTTTAAGGTTGTTGTTGTAATCATACACTTGAAAGTACTTATTCATATTTATCAACCAAGCCTCTGCCACTTCATCAGCTACTCCATCAAACGTAGGTGGTTTTATTTTTCGAAACTCACCTTGAAGCTCCACTTTTTGCTTCTTATCTTCTTGCTGATTTGACACATTTCCAGAATCTGCTTTATTATAACCTCTATTTTTGTTTCTTGGCTATTAAGAACTTATGTCCACTCTGTCAGTGGTGTTGTCCCTTCCTTATTGATCGTTACCTTCTTGCACATCTCTATCAAGACTAGGTTCTTCCATTCCATGAGTCTTCTTATCTGAAAGGATTTTGAGTATCCTTTCTTTCTCTTGCATCAAGCACTCATTATCACTCCGAACCTACACGATTTCTTCCTGTATCTTTTTTATTGTATTTAAAATAATGTTATTTTAGTGTTGATGTTCCTCTAGCATTCTACTTGTTTTTTGGTGCTGATCCACACTCAGCTGAACCCACATCTCAGGATTCATTTCTGGTCGCAGTTGGGGTTCCCCGGTTTTCTGGGGTGGTTGTTGCGTTGACCCCCTTCTCATAACGTCTTATTTTATGCTTCCTTAACTGTGTATCATTTACAAAAAAATTATCATATCAGGTGACCCATAGGGTCCCAGCATGCGAATGCTTCTCTGATACCACTTGTAACATACAAAAATAAAATTATTTTACACAATACCATAATTATTATATTGCCTTAACTAATACAATACTAAATTATTTATCCCATACAAAATTCATTGACCAAGGTATAAGATTATTGGTTCTGAAATATTAAACCAACACTTAACAACTTATACTTATCAACTTATATATATATTTATTTATAGCTAAACCCCAATTATCATTCCACTTTGGTTGCACTCTTTTAGATTTACATTAAATGCCTCGATCTATGTTTTACCGAACTAAAGTTGTCATGTACTGCGTCTTAATATGATGCTAGTTGTGAGATTTACTTGAGAATGGATCCGAATTTCTATGCGCGACCTGCCCCTCCATGTTCCATCCGATCATTTGTGATCAATGGTGGAGTCATTCAGCGGGAAAACTACTTTGGGTAAAACCTACTTGATCTTCGCAATTCCTCATTTTCTCAGTACTGGCTCTGGTTTTCAGACGTGTCTGAATAAGGGTTTGAAGCCCACAGTCTCGATGCCTTTGGAGTTACAAAGGTTCGGTGGTGAATCTAGTTTTCACGATGGATTGTTCTACGCGGTTTCACCCTAAATGGTAATAACTCTGCTCATTTAAATATTAGTTCCCTTATTTCATTTTCTTCATTGATTATGAAACCGCATTCTCATTCATAATACCGGTTTTCCCTTTTCTTCCAGTTCAAAAGTCTGCGAATTTGTGGCAGATTGAGCTCTTACAGGTAATATAAATGCTAGTATACAATTTCCTTCGCTACCTATTAGATTTAAGCTATTTTAACTTGCTAAATCCACTGCGCCATTACTAACTACTTTATGGCTTGTCCCTTCTCCTCTCCACAGGTATGTTTCCTTCCGAATGGGTCTGTAATTCCTTTTCCCTTTTGAGCACTGGGGTTTCCGGCTTCTGGTACAGATAAAAAATCCATTTATTTCCAGGTACTCTGTCTTTAAAAGGATTCTTCGTCCATTATCTAGCGAATGGTGGAATTTTCCATACTATGCGTCAACTCTAGTTAACATTTTAGTAGAAGAAACGTTCTTAAATTGTAATGACATAAGGCTTTCGGCTTAATGCTTGACAGTCCTTTCGTTTGAGTCTATGAAGGCTATTTGATAGAGATTTCTCCGAATTTTTGTGGATATATTTATATTTAAAAATATTGGTTTTTGATACTCAGTTTTTCTCCATACCTAAATCCTCAAATTTGGATTTCTTTGCTCAATTTAAAAGAAAGGTTTTGTTTTTCCTTTCATTTGTAATATTTTGATAAATTATATGCTAATAGAATGCTTAGCTATGTTTTTCATGAAGTAATATATAAATATGTCAGCTTGAAATTATGATGCTACTTCTCATTTGCATTGCTCAGGTCTTCTGGTTATTCATATATATTCGACATCTCTAGTTGCTTCTTATGTTTCAAATTCTATTTTATTGTTTTTCGTTTTAATGGTTGCATGTCCCGAGCCTCTGGCCGGTCCGCATGTTATTGCACAGTTCAGAATTTCTTTTCTATGCAAGTGGCATTTATTTTTTCCTTATGCTTTAGATTATTATTTTACTCTGTTTGGTTGTGGAAACAAAATCAAATTTCAGTTCTACAACAGGTATTTTATGCATATAGTATGTGTGACCAGACCACCCTGGGTTTGTTCGAGTATAGCTAACTTTAGAGGAATGATGAGTTCTGGGTTGAGGTTCCACCGCATGCCAAAAACTGACAGTTCGCTATGCAGGTTCTGAAATGTCAGAGTTCTGTAATTTTGGCTAAGACAATGTTTATTCAGTAACATGTTATTTCTTTCCATGCATATGCAATTCTTCAAGTAATGTGTTTTCCTTAAAACAAGAACACAATTTCTGTATTTTTTATAACATAGTTACTGTTAAATTTCTAATCATAGCTATACTGTAATTTTTAATATCATTGTTACACTTCATCATTCTATTAGAATCACATTCACTGAACCCAGAAATACATTATATCTTCCACATATAATTGATAGAATCAACCCTGCAATTAACCTGATAAAAATCTTAATAGTACACAGAGTTATAATATTTCTCAACATTTGTTTTCATAGATTCATTTTCAATGTTCCTAACTAAACACATAATTTTACATTCATTTAATAAAATCATTTCCTATCTAGAATCTATTGAAAATGCATAGAAACTTATCTGAATGTGTAGTTCATTGCTGATGTCCACCCAACCTTCAAGAGAGGCAATTACGTCTTTCTCTATCTCCCGTTCTCCACACCTGAGAGGTACAGCTTGATAGTATTTTCTGTTGTGACCTCAGGAATCCTAGTCGAGTCAATACCAAAAAATCTCAGGAATGCTGAGTGATTTCCACTGGTCTCTACCAGCTCAGGAAATTCTCCACTCTCTTCCTTTGTCCATGAACATAACCCCTTTTCCTCACTGTTATATACCTTATATCATCAAAGGAGAAGGTAACTTTTCAAACTTTCCCAACCACCTCTTAGTTCTTGGAACAATTTTTACATCAGCCTTTTTACCTTTTATGGAAATGTTTTTCCATAACCAATTTTATTTTTCATATTAAAAACAAGGAAAAAAAATTGTTCCAAAAAACATTAAATGTCTTAGTATTTTCTTTTAAAATAATAACGAAATATGATTTCACTAGTTAATACTAAATGCAACTGTCACAGAACACTAGGCACATAGGAGCGATATGCGAGAGCCAGTGGGGTATGTTGAAACTGGAGCTTAGCCTCTGCATTAACGGGGGTGCATTTCAAACATCAAGGAATTGGGATGCCGAGGGAGGGAAGAACCAGTGGAGTGTGGAAATGCTATCAACATGGGGCCTGTGGGTTCATTTTTTATCTGAGGTAGGTGAAGACAAAATTATCTATGTCAAGAAGCGAACATGAGTGGGTGGTGGTAAAAGCTTATTTTTCAGAGAATGATCTCGTGTGTAGGGGATAATGCTCTCTCTTGGGGCGATAAATGGAAGGAATACATTATTGTGTCCAGGCCATGTAAAAACTTCGGTTGTTATGTCTTTCAATGGTGGTGCCATTTTTGCGGTTGCACTTGGTGTTGATGCTGCTAATAATTTTCTTTCTTTGCATCAGTTATTACCCCTGGGAGGTGGAGGCTACAGAAGAAGGGATTCAAAGGGGATTTCTTAAATCTATTAGTTGAGTTATCCTTACATTTCTATGATGGAAACTAGTGGTATCTCAATGGTCAGATATTGGTGGCAGGGTTTTTTTCTGATGCCGAAAATAATTTGAATTTCCAAGTGAAGGGGGCGGTACTATAAATTTAATTCAGATTAGCTCAGTGGCATATATTTTGGGGCTATACGTTTTCCTTACTGAAAGTACCTCCTTTTCACCTAGTGCTTTTAATTTAGGATGGCCTCTTATATCCATAGCTAAGGAGGGAGGATGACCTCTATGTACATGGCACTGATTGGAGCTGGTTGGGGTCTATCTGGATTGGATCGCTATTATGGAGCGAAATTTCTTTATGTTGGGTTTTTCAGGAGGTAGGGTTTAATATATTGAGATTTGAGGTCAAATTTATGTGCTCCCACCAGTGTTATTTGGTTAACCTTGTATGACTTGGCAGGTTGGTTTCGTTCATTTTTTCTCTTACATTTGGCGCATACCTTACAAGGTTTAAAATCCAAAGTTAGGTTATCGGAAAGACATAAGAAGCGAAGCCTTTTATCTAATTTATAGGAAAATATTTGGGAAACGAAACAGATCTTCGCTGACATGGACGTGAGACACATGACACGGAAGGGTTGGGACTGTATCATGTCATTAGAGGCTATAAAGAAAAATATTCTCATGGTGCATGAATAGACGTGGAGGCTGAAAATTTGTGCTATCTGGCAGTGGGAGTGGGGATTGAAATATTAAGTATTTCCATTTATTTTCTAACATGGTTCGTAAGGGGAACGCCATCTGGGAGATCAGTGTGAACGGTTAGAAGTATCAAACCACAAAGATGATTCAGGGGGAAGCAGTGAAATATTTTGAGGACCTCTTTCTTGATCCGGAGGGGGGGCTACATTGAGGACCAGATCTGGGGTGTGCAGGAATTATCAGTTACGTTTTCTGAGGATGACAACAATTCCCTCATTGCCTGGTATGCACTAGTGAAGTCGAGAGGGTGCTTAAAATTTTTTCCAGTGACAAAAGTCTGGGACCTAATGGGTGGAATTCAGATTTTTTTGCTCATTTTTCTAAACTTTTGTTATAGGATATTACAGACATGGTGCAGCAATCGCAGGATAAAGGCTATATGCATGGGGTGGTAAATTCCGCATTTATCTCCCTTATTCCCAAGAAAAAAGGCTCCTGCTCCTTTGAGGATTACATACCGATATCTCTGTGAAACAACTTATAGAAAATCACTTCTAAAATAGTGGCTGACAAGATCAAGGGTGTGTTTTATAGGCGCATTTTGAGGGAACAATTTGGTTTTCTCCACAATCGGCTCATTCATGATGTAGGGGCTACCACCCAGAAAAGTATTCACACAATCCACACTCGAATAATGGAGGTGTTAGTCATGAAATTTGACCTAAGAAAGGCATATGATAGATTTGATTGGGCCTTCTTGAGAATGATGCTCATAAAAATTGGGTTAAACTGCAACACGGTGGAGTGGATTATGGGGTGTATCACAAAGGAACCTTTGGAAGTTTTAATTAATGGTTTACCTTCAAGGTTTTTCAGAGTAGGGAAAGGCCTCAGATAGGTTTGTACCCTATCATCACTACTATTCATACTGGTGATGGATACATTAAGTAATAAAATTAATTTTGTTGTCGATGCGGGATATTTTCGGGGTATTAAAATTATGGGTGAAAAAAAAAACATCACATAACTTCTTTGTGGACGAAGTTATGATATTTGGCATGTTGCATTGGTCATTAGGGGCCTATACCAAACATATTTTGAAAGGTTTGGCAGGGCTTCTAACATGATTTCACATGAAGGTTAGTCGATTATTCTACATTCAGAGGGTGATCCATGTGTTGTTAAACAAGTTGCTGATATTTTCAATTTCAAATCCATGCCACTTAAATACGGCTTCACATATCTAGGATTTCATTTAAAGAAAAATAACTACATGGCTGCGGATTGGTCTTAGATAGTTGACACATTCCGGAAAGGAGTTAATGGCTGGTCCTTGAGATGTCCATCAAAGGTTGGGAGGCTTACTTTGGCTCAGGTAGTTCTATAACAATTTTCAATGTATTGGGCTCATATTTTTCACACTTCGAAGACCATTATAACTTGGATAAACTCAACAATGACCAATTTCATCTGGGCAGGTGGCAGGCATGTAGGTAAATGCCATTTGTATTCATGGGATAACATAATATTTCTAAAGGAAATGGGAGGCTGGGGATTACAAGACATGGATATATTTGGGAAGGCTCTCCTTCTCAAATCATTATGGAGGGGGCTGAACATTCCAGGAACATGGAAGGACATTATCACCTAAAAATACTTGAAATCATAATTTCCAGAGGTATTATATATTCACGAAAGGCCAAACACAGTGATGGGATAAACTAGATGGAATGGGTTCATGAAGATTTGTTATCTATACATACAACACATGTGATGTTCCTTTGGAAATGGTGCAGAAATACTTATTGGTAGAAGTGTTTTCCATGGCAATCCTGAGAAAAATCTGGTGAGTAATGAGCTCTATTTTCCTTACATGCTTGAGGCATATATTAAGTGGGATAGGATATTAGAATCTAGTGTGAGGGATACCCAATTTGGAAAGGGGCAGAAGAGTTGAAGCTGCAAGATAAATATGCTGAGGAGTGTGTCGCGTGTACAAATAGTATAAGATGCCTAGGTTTATCACTAGCAGACATGGGGGATTATATAACCTTGGGGGCCACTAACAATCAGGTTCAAACCAAGGAAACATATAAGGAGATTCTTCAACATATCATAGGACCTGTTAGTCATCAATATTTTTGCATGTTTTGATGACTAGTTTCCTTGGCTGAGTTTTCTAGAAGCTAATCTCAATCTTTCAATTTTTCATAGAGAAAACACCTCAAACAAATTTTTGTCTTCCTACCCCTCCCTTTAAGCCTATGATGAAAGTTGTCTTTAGTTTTCAGTCCTGGCCTAAATATGAAAAACTTCTCTGTCTATAGATGTCATAAGCCTAATACGTCTGCTTTCAAAATCCCCTGTTTCCACATGGCTCCTTGTCAAACATTGGACCAAGTTCTCTACCCCTTTCTCACTGTTTATTTTGTCATATAATGACCTAACTTTGTTCAAGAAATCCTTTATAAATTGTGACAAAGCTTCTAGGTATAGGTGGTGGTGTTTAGGGAAAATACCTTGAGAAAACTATCTCCAAGTTAGAAACCATGTTTTCAATATCAGTCAGCCTCATTTCTTCCTATCTTTCAAAAAAAAACCCTTGTCTATCCCTAGTTCATACACCATCAAAAGGTCACTATGTTTGTGTCAAGTAGAGCTCAGAAAGTTTCAAATCCAAGAAGAAATAGAGAAAATATTTTCCCTGTCTGAAGAAAGATGATCAAGTGAACTTTCAAGCATTATCATCATGTTATATCAGCAGAGGCCTTCAGCGATCAAAGTCATTTCATCAATGCATCTCTGCAAGGGTGCTAGGATAAAAGGAAGAAATCAATTTTGCGCAAGGAAAAATTTCAAGGAACAGCTCAAGTAAAAAGAACAATTGACTATTTTAAGGACTAAGGGAAATACAGAGTTTAGAGAGAAGAGCACATACAAGATTTATCCCTGTAAGTCAAAAACACCAAGAATGTCAAAAACCTTCATCAGGGCAAAAAGAGTACAAAATTTAGAAAAATACTGCCTCCAGTGCTTCAGGTCAATTACAATGGAATTTGTTTCCAAAATTATGGGCCAACTCTCAAAATCAGTCTCATAAAACCAAGAGTGATAGTCTTTTGGCAAAAGGCCTCTAGCAGACAAGGCATCGGAATGAAATGTGTAAAAGGAACAACTGCCTTTGTGTCCTAATTTAGCCTAGCCTCTAAAAACATTCAAGGACAACTTCATTATCAAAAGAGCTAAAAGCCAAATACCAAGAAGATGTTATTTCCAATATAGGCACAGTAAACATTTATCAGTTGGAAATGCATTACCTACTCTTGGTTTTCACAGTGAGTTCTCCAAGAAGTCATGTCTTAAAAGCAGAACAGGCACAGGGTGCAAAATTTGGTTTTCAAAAAGAGCCTCCTTCATGACAATCAGAGGGCCCAACAGTGGTTTTGAATGACCTAAGTGGTTACATTGGCATGGCCTCCTTCATGATAAGTAGAGGGCCCATAGATAACTGGTTCAAAGAAAGTTTTAAATGGTAATAGGGATGAAAGAAAAATTTTGTGTTTATAGTGTCTTTTTCAATCATGAGCAGAAGGAAAAAGCACTAAGTTTTCAAGAAGCCTCCTTCATAACAAGTAGAGGGAAAATCACCAGGTATTAATTTTGTGTTTAAGAAAAATTGTCATTAATAGACAGAGTTGAGAGACATTATGTAAAGGAGTTCATTTAGTAATAAACCAAAGCTAGAAAAACAATTTTGATAGCATATCCCTTTAAGATGGCTAGTCAAAGGCATAACACACACAGATAGTTTGTCAAAAAGACAGTCCTCAAAAGGAACAACATAAATGAAAGATGAAACTCCCTCATGGAAAGCAGAGGTTAGCAACTATTCAAAGTTTTAAAATACCATTGTGCAAAGAATCCCATTTTAATGATAAAACTCAAAGGCAAAAGGTTTCAAATCCATTTAAAAAGGGGGGAAAATTCATATTGAGATATCATTCAAAAGGAAAAAAATCTCAGAGAGCTCATTCAATATTTACTTGGCAAAGAGACAAAATTCGGTTGTTTTTAAATCTAGGCGATCATCGTGCAAAGAAAGAGGTCGCGACGCGCCTGTAGCGGCCTTCTAAAGACAATTGCATAGGACGCGACACACCTGTGTAATATCACGACGCGCCTGTCCGTGCACCCGGCGTTCAGAAGGCGCCCAACACCCGACGTTCAGAAGGCGCCCAGGGCCCGACCTGACACACGGCACCCAACAACCAAAGGTCTCTAAGGGAATACAAAAACTAGTTTTTGCTCAGATTTTTGGTTTTTCAAAGACAACAAGAGGTTTTCAAAGGTATTTTTCATCCCTTTACACCTTATTTTTTGGATCTTTGAGCACTTGGAAAGTAAATTTTAAGGAAGAAAAACAGTGATTTGAGGAGAAAGGGATTGTTATCTATTGAAAAGCTTATTTTAATTAAGAATATCTTGAAAACTAAGTTTAAAAGAGGAAACAGTGTGTTATAAAGCAGGAAGGCTTATTTTCATTTGGCAAAAAAGCCTATTTGGTCAGTGATAAGGTAAAAACACGGTTTTAGGGAAAAATACTCATTTTCATTCAAAAGGACTTGTTTTGATCAGTGATATAAAAGACAGTGAGCTCAAGGATCAAACATAAGTCTGCTTTCAAAATATAACCTTTTACCAAAAGCCAGTGTTTGAAGTAGCAAGGCCTTTTGTCAATTAAAACTTGCTGGGTTGGAGTGGTTAAAGTGAAACATAGTCCTACAAGGAGGAAAGCAGTGGTTTATGCTAAAGAAGAAAAAATTGTTTTGGTAAGTCAGTGAAGGAAATAAAAAACAAATATGTCTCTAAGGAAAGGGCTAAGGAGGCAGGCCAGCACAATAGGTTTGAACCCACTACTATCAAAGAGATCGCTACATCCCTCTCAACCTTGTCCTATTTTCAAGAAGTGAGCTACCTCTACTTTTGCAACAAAATCCAAGAGGTTACTAACTTCCAACATCTAAGAAACAAAATGAAAAAAAATATAATGAAGATAAGGGCAATCTTCATAAAGGACCTGAACAAATTGATGATGGTAAAGTTGATTCACAAAAAGATGGAAAAAGCACAGACAAAGGAGGAGATAGTCCCCAAGGGAAAAGTGAGGAAAACAATGAAGATAGTGACAACATACAAAAAGCAGATGAAGGCAGTCACAGTGATGACAAACAAGCACAAAACAGTGAAACAAACTCAAAACTGCCCAAGGAGGCGCTCGATGGAAAAAAGAGGAAAAGGCCAATCTTAGCTTCAAATCCTAGCTCAAGCTTCCATGCATGATTCTAGAAAACCATAAGGGGTCTACTCACCAAATTGAGAAAATTTTGGCATGATCTTGTATTTTGTGTTTTTTGGCCCTAATTGCACATCTTTCTAAGTGTTTCCATGTTTGCTAGGAGCATCCTCAGCTCATGAAAGTCATGTTATTGGATGTATTTAATTTGGGGGCATCTACTCAATAATTTTCAGATCAAAAGAAAGTGTTTTGGTGCCCCAAAGAGGAAAAAAACAGTCATATTTTACCTTTCTGCCTCACATATCAGTAGATGAGACCCTCCTGAGTTATTTCACTCATTCCACCTTTTTACAGACTTCTAGGGATCACTTTGGGAAAAATCAAGTAGTTCTAGAAACTAGACATCCAGGGCTTTCCAACGAGCTATCACAGGCCTTGTTTTGACATCGGGAGGTCCCTCAAACGTTGTCTGCAAAACAAGCTTCTTTCTGCTGCTACACTCCTGTGGCATTTTGGCTTAAAAGGCAGTTTTCTGAAGGTGGCCATCCAAATGTGCGTTTAGCTATTTTTAGCTCTTGTCAGTAGTATAAAGACTTTTTACTTGTCATTTTTAGCATTTAAAGATATTTTTGAAAACATTTTGTGCCCTGGGCTTTGCAAATCCTCAAGGAAAAAATCAGATATTTGTATTAGGCCAATGGCCTTCTAGTTGCTCTAGGTGGGTTTCCTCCTCTTCGGCCTATATAATCCAAGAGAATTCATTGTAACCAGAGGCTAAACTTGATGTTATAGAGAAATACATAGCATTACAAGCTTTGAAAAAATACTTTGTCTCATGAAGTGGATGATCTCTTGCTTGACTTGGATGGTGGAGGAGGATTGTTTATAGGATTCCATGGCTTGGTGAATGGTATTGTGTTCCTTATCTGTTATGTTTCCTTAGTTTATCATACATGTTTTCGTGCTTCTTACTTGCTGTAGGTCAGTAAAGAATAGACTTGATACATGCCCATGGAGGCACCTCAAGTTTCCTGCTTCATTATAGCTTCTATGTTTTGCTTCTTTCTTGGTTATGTCAAAGAATACTTAACTGCTCTTTGATACCCTAAGAAATTGTTATCAATTTCACTAATGGTTATTATGTATGTTGTATAGTATGATTCACGGTACGCCCTGCTTACTCATAGCTAATCAAAACTCCATTCCCGAAATCTCTCTCTAAACTATTGGTTGTCTTATTTAAGTCAAAGAGGTCTTATTTCGATCTTGCCCTTTTTCCATGCTCTGCAGTCTTATTTAAAAGTTCCTAATAGCTCAAAATATGATGTTTAGGAGCTCCCTCTTCATAGATTGAGTTGTTTGTTTGTCTTATTTGTTTTCCCAAAAGTCTGAAGATGATTTTCCTAAAGTTAGAGGGTCTTATACTTCTATGTATCACCTGATTGTTTATTTTCTGCATCTATCAGTTTGAGTTTCATTTATAGTAATTAATGGTTAGCCCTACCACATGAATATTTCCTGTAGAACTATTTATGCTCAAAACCTCTTTGTCTCTCACAAACTTAGTGTCCATATCATTTCACTTTCACCCAAAGAATCCATTTATCTTGACCAAATCGGCCCTACAATATACCTTGTCCACCATTTGAGACAGTCTTGACCTTTTCGACCCCATAGCCCAATTGATCTGACAAAATTTTATCTATTTATCCTTTGATCAGTTCTCCCTCAAAAAACCTAAAACAAACCAAAACATACCTAACAAATAGCCTAAAATCAAATACATAAAAAGCAAACAAGTTACATCCTTTGCATAACAGAGAGATCCCTCTTTGAGTCTAGGAAGGCTAGGTCCTAGGGCTCCAAAGTTGGTTTGATGTTACCCTGTCACTTGGTTTGCCAATCTTCCAAATCACGGGACCCTAAAGTAATGGCTATCATGGTGGGACCTTTCTGAGTTAGTGGCAATCTAAGTACACCTTAGGACTCCAGAAATCCCTTGTCTTCAAGAATATATAGAGAATCAGCCACCTCATCGCCACCCTAACATAATGGCAATCACGGTGGGACTCTTCTGAGTTAGTGAAAATCTAAGTACACCTTAGGACTACAAAAATCCCTTGTCTTCAAGAATATCTAGTGAATCAGCCACCTCATCGCCACACTAACATAATGGCGATCACGGTGGGACTCTGAGTAATAAACAAACTTAGACTTCCCTAAACATTTCAGCATCCCTTAAGAAGACTATCTTGTCGACTTATCCCACCGCTCCCTAACATAATGGCGATCACAGTGGGACCTACTGAGTGCATAACAGTCTAGCAAACTCTTGTAAACTCATTATTCCTTCAAAATTAAAATCAGACAAACAACATATAAAATCATTTAGAGTAAACTCTTACTGTTTCACCATCTTAGCAAATGATGATTCAGCTATAGAACACTCTTACAAACTAGGCTGCATATAAAAAACTCAGAAAACCCCAAAAAACATCCCTAGATTGGCTTTTTATCTATTATTGGTGGTGGACCATAAATACATATCTCTAAAAACAACAAAAACATCCACTTGGTGACTCCACTAGCCTCCAGTAGGCCTAATACTCCATAAAAAACCAAAAAATTCATAAATCATACTATCCTATTGACTTATCTTTCCAAAAAGCACAAAGTTCATGATGCAGCCTCTGAAATCAATGAAAAACTAAGGACAACTTAGGGATTCAGAAATCTTCATCTAAACATACGAAATCAACAGAATAACTTGCAAATAGAACTATAGCTTCCTCAACAATCTAGCAAACTGTTGAACTAAGTTTTAAGTCATTCTTGCAATTTTTCACATAAAATTTTTCTAGAAAGCAATTTTCCTAAAAACAAAAAAAACATCTTTGTCAATATTGGTGGTGGACCATAAACCTTAAAAGCATCCACCTGGCGACTCCACTAGCTTTCATTTTGTTTTTACCTTACTCACATTAGTGAAACCCCTAGAGAGGACAACCATCCAAAAGCAATCACAACTATCACCCTCTCTAAACTTTGACTTTGAAATCTGGCTTCACGAAGAATTAATACCAGATCTCACCCGGACCCGAATCCCCCTATCATAGTTGATGACCCAGAAACGATTTTGTGGCAAACTTCTGAAACTGGTAACTTAGCTACCGATAGGACTATCCACAAAGCAAGCTCTGTACCTGAAAATATTACATCCTTGCAAGATTCCCAGTTTGACTTGAGTTCAGCAAAAGTCTTTTTTAGAAGCAAGTCGCAAAGTAAAATCAACCTTAACGATCTTGAGCCCTTAGATTTGCAACAGAATCCTAGCAGAGAAGCCTCACCCACTACACCTCTTGATTTTCAGCTTCTCCGCCACTTCGGCTCTTACCACCCCAAATCTGCTCAGAATTAGTTCACAAGTCCAAGTACCTCTGCCACACCCATTCAGACCACTACTGTGCAAATCACCTCATCCCATACTACAAACCCTCATACTATAAATCTACCATCAGCTCTGATCATGGTAGCTTGGTATGCACCCTAAGTGTTACCACTGCCTTTGGTACCTTTGCAGAATGATTACCAATCCCGAATCCCACACTTCACTGGAACTGAGGCTACTACTGCTCAACAACATGTAGATAGAATTAGTGATGCTTTTGACTAAATGGAATTAGAAGATGAAACCATAAAGATGAGAATGTTTGCCCAAAGCCTAGGTGGAGAACCCAAGAAATGGTTTAAAAGCTTAGCTCCTAACAGTATACATGATCTCCCAGCACTTTACCAAACTTTCATAAACAGGTGGGAAATCAGGAAAAACCCCATCCAAATCCTTTTCGAATATAAAAATCTTAAAAGGAATATAGGGGAAAGTGTTCAAGACTATTGCACCAAGTTCAACAATGTCTATGACGCCCTTCCACCTAACATGAAACCTCCACTTGGTTCAGCACTAGTAAAATTTCCTGAGGGTTTCGATCCAGATATGACATACCAACTAAGAGAAAGAGACCCCGCAACTTTAGAAGAAATGTAAAAAGTATCTATTAGTGTCGAAGCCAACCTAGCTGAGAAGAGAGCTAGGATGAGATCAGAAAATAAAGTCACCTACCAAGATGAGGCCATGCCTTCTACCTCCTCCTTAGATCCCAGTATAGACAACCTGGTTAGAACCATGGAGAGAATGTGGGAAAGAAAAAATCTAAATGAAAAAGAAACTCTTAGAGACAACCAACCAAATCCTCAAAATAAATACCGGAACCAAAACTTTAGAAGAGACCCGCCTCAAAATAAACCAAGGGAAAATGACCAACAGGTCAGGCCACCTCTCCATGAAAACTATGTTGACGAGCTAGAAAGAGATATGGAACCACTTGATGAAAATAACTTAAAATTGATAGGTTTTGATAGCGAGGGTGAGGTTTTCCTCACAGAAGAAGAACAAGTTTTATTCTCCTCAAATCAAAATGAAGCAAATTATGAGGACCCCGAAGATCCTAAGGTAGGATTACAAAACACCATAATGGAAGCTCATAGGAAATATGATCTTAGGAGTAAGAAAAACCAAGACAACTCTAAGAGAGGTAGCTCAAACACTGCTGTTACAAAAACCCATGATACCATTCTTAAAAGAATAGCATATATAAACAAAATCATGGCTAAGAGAACTGACCAAAACAAGGACAAAACTAACCAGGCAAGCCTTGATCTCAATTGTCCTAGTACCTCTACTAAGATTCCTGAAACAACTATATTGAACGAAACCCCGAATCAAAATCAACAAATCAAGAACATAGAAGAGTTTATGGTTGATCGAACTGAGATGAATCTGCACAAAACCCAAGCACCTTTTAGTTTCAAAGGAGAAATTTCCAAAATCAAGGTAACCATACCCCTCACTAAGCTAGTAACTATAGATAGGTATAGATCTCAGATTTTTAAAGTCTTAAGCATAGAAAATGATGCAGATACTTTAAATATGACAGATGACAAACCCGAGCTTTTTTTGGTCCGAAAATATAAGGAGAATACCAAGAAGGAACTATTTTTATGTAAGTTTGAACATCCAGGCCAAGGTATTACATAATGCCATGTTAGATTATGGTGCTTCCCATAACCTCATGCCTAAAGTAGTCATGGAGAGCTTAGGCCTAGAGGTAACTAAAGCTTACAAAGACTTGTACTCATTCGATTCAAGTAGGGTCAAATGCTTAGGCCTAATAAAGAACCTGTGTTTCACTCTAACAAAAATACCGGCTAAAAGCCTAGTCATGGATGTAGTGGTGGCTGATATTCCTCCTAAATATGGAATGCTGTTATCAAGATCATGGGCCACCAAAATACGAGGTAGCCTCCAAATGGACATGTCATTTGCTACCATCCCAGTCTTTAACCAAACTAGGAGGTTGTACTGAGAAACTCACATGAAATATATGGTAAGCAACCTAGATAGGCCTAACAATACTCCAGTTTATTCCATTCATTCCAATTTATATTATTTTATCTTATACAATGAAAGTGATATAAATGAGCAGGTAAAAGAAAATGAAGAAGATTTCGAACCATCAGAACAACATTACTCATCCCCAGATAAAGAAACTGATGATCAAAGCTCTAAGAAACTTAAAAAATAGCTTAGTAACACGCATGAAAAGGAAACTCTTTGGAGTATAAGCTTTGACGGTTCCTGTGGAAAAAATGGTTTGGGGGCTGGCATTTGGATACACAATACTAATGAAGGTCATTATTTCATATTAGAATTCCAATGTACCAATAACATTGTAGAATATGAAGCTCTTCTCCTTGGTCTGCACTTACTTAAAGACTTAGACGCTAAGAAAATATCAGCCTAGGGAGATTCAGAACTTGTAATTAGACAAATCAAAGGTGAATATTTGGAAAAAAACTCAAGAGCGAGAGAATACAGGAATGCAACATTAGACATCCTTAAAACTTTTGAAATATATGAACTCACTTATATTCCCAGGACTCAAAATAGCCTAGCAAATGAGCTCGCCTTTGCTGCAAGCAATGCCAAATACCATGTTTAAAAGAACAATGTAGTGTCCAAGTCAAACATCGTCCTATAGTGCCAGACAACATTGAACATTGGCAAATATTCAAAGATGATGAACAAATTGATGACTTTTTTCAATCTAGAAATGAGTTTTAAATGACTAAAACAAACTTAGAACATGAAGAAAGAAGTCTTGACAAAAATGAAGACCAGGAGCCAAATTTACCTTCTCTAACAGATGCAAACTTTATTAATCATCCATATGAAGCCGAAACATGTGAGGACCTAGACCAAAGAGAGCTTGAAGTCTTACACTGTGAAAATGACACCATACCCTATGGGCTTACACCCTTAGAGGAATTTTTTGATTTTAATGACGTGGCCAAAAAACCAAAAATGGAATCTACCGAGGTTGATATAGAAGAATATAACATAGGAAGCACAAAAGAACTAAAAATTATCAAATTGTCCAAAAAAATCCCTCCTCACATAAAACAGAAATACATTGAGTTTTTTAAAGAGTTTAAAGATGTGTTCACCTGGGGATACCAAGATTTGAAATCATACAACACAAGCATCATTCAACATAAGATCCCCCTCAAAGAAAACCAGAAACATTTTAAAAAAAAGTTGAGAAGAATAAATCCAGTCTTACTACCTTTAGTTGAGAAGGAAATAAAAAATATGTATGATGTCGAGATAATAGTTTCCCTTAGGTACTCTGAGTGGGTTCAAATCTGGTATCAGTCGGGAAAACGACCGGTGAGATTAGACTTTGTATTGATTTCCGAAATCTGACTAGAGCCTCTTTAAAAGACAACTATCCTTTGCCCAAAATGGACCACATACTTCAGAAAGTGGTGGGTGCTAAAAGAATCTCATTGCTTGATGGTTTTTCCGGATACAACCAAGTGCTGGTTTTTCCTAGTGATCAACACAAAACTGCTTTCACCATGCCTTGGGGCACTTTCATGTATGTTAAAATGCCTTTTGGATTAATGAATGCCGGTGCCACATTCCAAAGAGCCATGGACATAGATTTCTTAGAAGACATAGGTTATTTCATAGTCATATATCTTGACGACATCAAAGTATATTCCAAATCAGATGAAGAGCATTTGGTTCACTTGAGAAAGGTTTTTGAAAAATGTAGAAAATATGGTTTATCTCTGAATCCCAAGAAAACACTTTTCGGTCTCGAAGAAGGAAAACTCCTAAGTCACATCATTTCTAAAGATGGAATAAAAATAGACCCCAAAATAATCGAAGGCATGAAGATGAAATAAAAATAGACCCCAAAATAATCGAAGGCATACTGCAAATCAGTCACCCCAGAAACATTAAGGAATTACAATCCTTTATTGGAAAAATTAATTTCTTAAGAAGATTCATCCTTATATAATAGATGTAAACTTGATTAATCATCCATATGAGTCCAAAACATGTGAGGACCTAGACCAAAGAGAGCTTGAAGTCTTACACTATGAAAATGACACCATACCTAGAGGGCTTGCACCCTTAGAGGAATTGTTTGATTTTAATTACGTGGCCAAAAAACCAAAAATGGAATCTACCGGGGTTGATATAGAAGAATTTAACATAGGAAGCACAGAAGAACAAAAAATGATCAAAATATCCAAAACTCTCCCTCCTCACATAAAACAGAAATACATTGAGTTGTTTAAAGAGTTTAAAGATTTGTTCGCCTGGGGATACCAAGATTTGAAATCATACGACACAAGCATCATTCAACATAAGATCCCCCTCAAAGAAAACCAGAAACCTTTCAAACAAAAGTTGAGAAGAATAAATCTAGTATTACTGCATTTAGTTGAGAAGGAAATCAAAAATATGTATGATGATGGGATAATAGTTTCCCTTAGGTACTCTGAGTGGGTTTCAAATCTGGTATCAGTCAGGAAAAATACCAGTGAGATTAGACTTTGTATTGATTTCCGAAATCTGAATAGATCCTCTTTAAAAGACAACTATCCTTTTCCAAAAATGGACCACATACTTCAGAAAGTGGTGGGTGCTAAAAGAATCTCATTGTTTGATGGGTTTTCCGGATACAACCAAGTGTTGGTTTTTCCTAGTGATCAACACAAAACAGCTTTCACCACGCCTTGGGGCACTTTCATGTATGTTCAAATGCCTTTTGGATTAATGAATGCTGGTGCCACATTCCAAAGAGCCATGGACATAGATTTCTCAGAAGACGTAAGTTATTTCATAGTCATATATCTTGATGACATCACAGTATATTCCAAATCAGATGAAGAGCATCTGGTTCACTTGAGAAAGGTTTTCGAAAAATGTAGAAAATATGGTTTATCTCTGAATCCCAAGAAAACACTTTTCGGTCTCGAAGAAGGAAAACTCCTAGGTCACATCATTTATGAAGATGAAATAAAAATAGACCACAAAATAATTGAAGGCATACTGCAAATCAGTCACCCCAGAAACATTAAGTAATTACAATCCTTTATCGAAAAAATTAATTTCTTAAGAAGATTCATCCCAAATCTTGCTGAACTTTTGAGAAATGTCACAAACATGTTAAAAAAGGAATTTGGAGTTAAATATACTATAGAAGCCAAAAAATATTTCAAAATGGTTAAAAAAGCACTCACCAAAACACCAGTACTGATAAGTCCTGATTTCACCAAAGATTTTTATGTTTTCTCATTTGCATCTGAACACACGGTAGCTGCAGTATTATTACACAAGAACGCAACAGGGCAAGAAAAACCCATAGTTTTTTTTAGGAAACAACTAAGAGATGCTCCCTTAAAATATAATATCATGGAAAAACAGGCATTCGCATTGGTAAAAGCACTGAAAGATTTCTGAGTTTATATCTTGCATTCTCATATCATTGCTTTAGTTCCCCATGCCATCGTCAAAGATATATTAAATAAATATCCCGATGGGAAAAGGGGAAAATGGATCGCTATCATCTTAGAATATGACTTAGAAATCCGACCCACAAAACCTGTTAAGGGACAAGGACTCGCAAGACTAATGGCTGAAAAAAACCTCCAAGCATTAGATATAAATTTTGTTGACACCTTAGAAGAATAGGAAGAATGCACAGCCCCTCATGTTGAAGAAATGTTTTTAAATTCACCTTCGTATGTTGATATTCTTTACGTATTATTTTATCTTAATGCTCCTCCAACCTTATCAAAGACAAAAGAAAGATTCCTCAAACAAAAATATTTAAAGCTTTGTATTTTAGGTGGAATTCTATATTGGAAAAGTCCCATTGGTATGCTGCTTAAATGTTTGCTTGAAGATGATGCAGAAACATTATGCACGAAGGAGAATGCGGAGGGCATCTCTATTGGAAACCCATAGCCAAAAAAATCCTTAGAGCCGGTTATTATTAGCCTACCTTGTTTCCTAACACTCACAAACTTGTTATGACATGCCATCAATGCCAAATTTTTGATGGCAAGAAAAAGCTTTTACCTTTTCCCTTACATCCCATCATAGTTGAAGGTCCTTTCCAGCAATGGGGGTTAGATTTTATTGGGGAAATACACCCTTCTTCGTCTACACAACACAAATGGATCCTCACAACCACTGATTACTTTACCAAATGGATAAAAGCCATACCCTCCCGGAATGCAACTGATTCAGTCATCATTAAGTTCCTAGAAACCAACATTTTATCTAGATTCGGATTTCCTAGGAAAAATATCATTGATAAAGCTTCTGCCTTTTCCTCCAAAATAATGGTTGACTTTTGTTACAAATATCATATTACATTAGGACATTCCACGGCTTATTACCCCCAAGGTAATGGTTTGGCCGAATCTTCTAACAAGAGCCTAGTCAATATCATTAAGAAGCTTCTTGAAAAAAATCAAAAAGCATGGCATGGAAAACTAGTACACGCACTATGGGCTGATAGACTAACCACCAAAAAATCAATTGGTATGTCTCCCTATCAACTAGTGTATAACATGGATGTAATGTCCCATTTTCGGAAAGAATCATAAGTCTATGCTAGAGATGGACTACTGAGGCATTTACTAGTTATGTCTCCTTACAAAGAAGGGAAAGAACCAGAGGCTACCTGTCCTTTTGTAGTTTCTATCTACAGATATGTAATTATTCCTATTCAGGAATTGCTGCTGCAAGATACTTACGGGTGATGTATAAGGAAGCAGATGTGAAAATAAGGCCACCGGCTGCTGGAATTCCTTATAACATATATATTTCAACCTCCTTACAGAATGTAAGCTCAAAGAAATAACCTTAAGCAGGTTATTCAGATCTCCCATAGTGAACTAGCTGAAAATGGCAACAACATGTAAGCACAAAATAGATGTCTCCATAAAATAACACTGTATAAGTGAGAAATGGGACTGAGGTCCATTATATTACTCAATATATGACTCACTTAGATAATTAGAGGTAAAACCAATGAATCTAGCTCATATAAAAAGATCTCCCAAAACAATATGCCTCAATCTAGCTCAAAACCCCATAGTCTAGCTCATGCAGAAAAGACTGAAACAAGAAAAACATTATTCATACTAGGGTTTCTGTAGTAAATAAGTGACATATCAGATCTGAAATTAACAAGCATCCAATGGCTAAGAAAATGTGATTCCTTTCCTCTTTATACACAATAAATATCACCCACAAGGGGTTTCATGGAAATACAAGTGTACAAGTGCAGATTTGAAAATATATGTAGCTGGAAAATGCAATCACTGCAACACTGAACATAAATATGACTGAGAATATGAAAATACAATAGAGGAATGGAATATAGAGATTTCCGGGAGAAGGGTTGGCCCTTTCTCCAAAGAATAAGCTCTCAAGCAAGGGATCAAACCCCGCAGCTACTACTCTCACAAAAATAACACAGTTTACCCAGTGAAATGCATTGTAATGGATGGAACATGAGTTGGCCACATGCCAAGATCTGAAATAAGCTCTGAAACCTCCTACACAGCTCCCTCAATGCAAGAGAAACTCCCTCCACTGAATGGAAATGCACAAGAGTAGATGGAACAACCCTCCCACTGCACTGCCTAGCAACACAGCGTCCTTTGCTACAGAAATAACACTGAAACTGTGAGAAATGCTTGGCCTACAATCCAGGTGTGGGAGAAATGAAGCACAAACCCTTCAAGAGATCACTCAATTAAGGAGAAGGAATTCCTAAACAAGAATTCCTCCAAACTCTGCTGAGCTGCAGGAGTTTGCAGAAAGTGTCTGAGCAAAAATGAAATCGAAATACACAAGCTAACCCCACAATGTTGCCCATCTCCTCCTTATGAAGTTGTGAGCTCCGTCACCTTAGGTCCCACCTCTTAGGGTTTCCATCTTCATTTGAATCTCTTCCCTCCAAAACTACGCTGGCTTCTTAGGCAAGCTACTCCTCCTTAGGCTGTGCTGGTTGACTTGGTCAACCTGACCTTGTCCTCATACACTTGGCCCTTTTCACACTAGGAGGTGTAAAATAAGCTGCTCAAAAGTTCCCTTTTTACATTAGGAAGGGTTTTAGTCATGTTAAGAGGCATCCTCTTCCTTTTTATTCACCTACTACATAAAATGAGCAAAAATTAATGTTCCAATTTATTCATGAAAATTTTGGAACATTACAATGGATGCCATTTTCCCGACATCTTTAGGGGTTCCCGTAATGAAGCTATTAAAAGAAGTTCAAATAGAATAAAATGACATGTAAAGGAGGATAAATCAGACTATCCATTTACAACAAACAAGAGAAGAAGTTTACCAAAGGACTCAATTAGTGCAAGATAAGATGAAAAAGATTTTTGACAAAAGGACCAAGGAAAATGATCTTCAGGTTGGGGACAAAGTATTAAAATGGGATTCTAGAAGAGAAGATAAATGAAATCATGGTAATTTTGAAAACTTATGGAAAGGGCCTTTCATTATCAGTTCGATTAACGGAAACAATGCTTTTTTCTTGCAAGAAAATGATGGGACTGAGACCTTTGGAGGTCCTGTAAATGACAGGACACTAAAAAATTACTTTTGTCAAGAGCTTCAGTTTTAAAATTTTCACTCATTGTACATATCACTTTTTGAAGAAATAAATCAAAAACAGAAAATACAAAAACAACTAAAAATTTGAAAAGAGGGCAGTTTTAAAAAATAGCAGAAAATCCCCATATTAAAAAAAATAGTCATGCTGAAAGTGAGCAAGTCTAAATGCCACTACTAGTGCTCAAAATATATCTTGTTCAGTTATCTAGCCTAATCATAACTGTACATGTTTTAAATTGATTGCTGATAAGTTAGTGAAAGAAGTGATAGTCAAATTGTGAAAGCTTGAATTGTCAATAAAAGTAGATTAGGAAAAGATACTGGTTGCACACACTCAAAACATAACCAAACATGAAAACAGGGATGAAAAAAAAACTATGTATCCTAGCTATGATTTTTCTAAGTCTCATTTTGTGAGAAAATAATATTTGTTTGCAACTTGTCTTTTATGCCACAAACACATGACAAATCAGACCGTCTAATCCTGATTTGGTCATTTTTCAAATTTCATGTTTTAGTTTAGTGAATGAAATCCTGTCAAACAACTTAATCTTGACAGTTGATCTAGCATATGTAGAGAATCAAGGGATTTCATCTGTTTAATCTAAACTCCTGGAAGATATAAGTGTAGAATTATATATTTATCCTTTTTTCAAAAATATCATGTAAAAGGGCAGCTAGTCCAAGTGCACCTAAAGAAGAAAAAATCTTAGGAAATATAGCTGGGTAGGTACAAATGACTTTGATGCTAATCATGCTGTAAATTTTTAGAAATAGAATCAATAAAGAGAGAAATGTGTGCCAATGGATAAGGCACGGGTCTTCACAAGCTAGAGATCTACAGTTCTGTACACCTCCTAAAAAGGAGTTGCCCTCCCCAAATGGAGCCACTGTTACTCATCAGTATTTTTGCATGTTTTGATGACTAGTTTCCTTGGCTGAGTTTTCTAGAAGCTAATCTCAATCCGTCAATTTTTCATCTAGAAAACACCTCAAAAAAAAAATTCTCTTCCTACCCCCCCCTTTCAGCCTATGATGAAAGTGGTCTTCGGTTTTCAGTCCTGGCCTAAATCAGCAAAACCTATCTGTCTATAGATGTCATAAGCCTAATACCTCTACTTTCAAAATCCCCTATTTCCGCATGGCTCCCTGTCAAACATTGGACCAAGTTCTCTACCCCTTTCTCACTGTTTATTTTTTCATATAATGACCTAACTATGTTCAGGAAATCCTTTAGAAATTGTGACAAAGCCTCTAGGTCTAGGTGGTGGTGTTTAGGGAAAATACATTGAGAAAAATATCTCCAAGTCAGAAACCCTGTTTTCAATATCAGTCAACCATAATTTCTTCCTATCTGTCAAAAAAAAACCCATGTCTATCACTAGTTCATACACCATCAAAAGGTCACTATGTTTGTCTCAAGCAAAGCTCAGAAAGTTTCAAATCCAAGAAGAAACAGAGAAAATTGTTTCCCTGTCTGAAGAAAGATGATAAAGTGAACTTTCAAGAATTATCATCATGTTATATCAGCAAAGGCCTTCAGTAATCAAATTCATTTCATTAATTCATCTCCGCATGGGTGCTAGGATAAATGGCACAAATCAGTCTTGGGCAAGGGAACATTTCAAGGAACAACTCCAAGTAAAGAGAACAATTGACTATTTTAAGGAATAAGGGAAATACAGAGTTTAGAGAGAAGAGCACATACAAGATTGATCCTTGTAATTCAAAAACACCAACAATGTCAAAAACCTCCATTACGGAAAAAAGAGTACAAAAGTTAGAAAAATACTACCTCCAGTGCTTGAGGTCAATTACAATGGAATTTGTTCCCAAAAGTATGGGCCAGCTCTCAAAATCAGTTTCATAAAACCAAGAGTGACAATATTTTGGCAAAAGGCCTCTAGTAGACTAGGCATCAGAATGAAAGGTGTAAAAGAAACAACTTCTTTTTTATCCTACTTTAGCCTAGCCTCTAAAAACATTCAAGGACAACTTCATTATCAAAAGAGATAAAAGCAAAATACCAAGAAGATGTTATTTCCAAGATAGGCACATTAAACATTTATCAGTTGGAAATGCATTACCTACTCTTGGTTTTCACAGTGAGTTCTACAAGAAGTCACGTCTTAAAAGCAGAACATGCACAGGGTGCATAATTTGGTTTTCAAAAAGAGCCTCCTTCATGACAAGCAGAGGGTCCAACGGTGGTTTTGAATGACCTAAGTGGTTACATTGGCATGGCCTCCTTCATGATAAGTAGAGGGCCCACATATAACTAGTTCAAAGAAAGTTTTAAATGGTAAGAGGGATGAAAGAAAACTTTTGTGTTTATAGTGTATTTTTCAATCATGAGCAGAAGGCAAAAGCACTAAGTTTTCAAGAAGCCTCCTTCATAACAAGCAGAGGGAAAATTGCCAGGTATTAATTTTGTGTTTAAGAAAAATTGTCATTAATAGAAAGAGTCGAGAGACATTATGTAAAGGAGTTCATTTAGTAATAAACCAGAGCTAGAAAAATAGTTTTGATAGCATATCCCTTTAAGATGGCTAGTCAAAGGCATAACATAGACAGACAGTTTGTCAAAAAGACAGTCCTCAAAAGGAATAATAGAAATGAAAGATGAAACTCCTTCATGGCAAGCAGATCTTAGCAGCTATTCAAAGTTTTAAAATACTGTTATGCCAGGACTTCCATTTTAATGATAAAACTCAAAGGAAAAAGGTTTCAAATCCATTTAAAAATGGGGGAAAATTCATATTGTGATATCATTCAAAAGGAAAAAATCTCAGAGAGCTCATTCAATATTTACTTGGAAAAGAGAGAAAATTTGGTTGTTTTTAAATCTGGGCGACCATCGTGCAAAGAAAGAGGTTGCGACACGCATGTGCAATAGCGCGATGCACCTGTCCATGCACCCGGCGTTCAGAAGGCGCCTAGCACATGACGTTCAGAAGGCACCCAGGGCCCGACCCGACACACAACACCCAGCAAATTCAGGTGCTATGTGCCTATGCACAGGAGCGTAGCGCCTCTCCATAGGTCTCCAAGGGCAGAAAAAAACTGGTTTTTGCTCAGATTTTGGGTTTTTGAAACACAACAAGAATTTTTCAAAGATATTTTTCATCCCTTTACACCTTAGCTTTTGGATCTTTGAGCATTTGGAAATTCAAATTTAAGGAAGAAAAACAGTGAATTAAAAAGGGAAAAACAGTGATTTCAAAAGGGAAAAACAATGTTTGAGGAGAAAGGGATTGTTATCTATTGAAAAGCCTATTTTAATTAAGAATATATTGAAAACTAAGTTTAAAAGAGGAAACAGTGTGTTATAAAGAAAGAAGGCTTATTTCATTTGGCAAAAAAGCCTATTTTCTCTATGATAAGGTAAAAACATAATTTTAGGAAAAAATACTCATTTTCTTTCAAAAGGACTTGTTTTTATCAGTGATATAAAAGACAATGAGTTCAAGGATCAAACATAAGTTTGTTTTCAAAATACAACCTTTTATCAAAAGCTAGTGTTTGAAGTAGCAAGGCCTTTTATTAGTTAAAACTTGCTGGGTTGGAGTGGTTAAAGTGAAGCACAGTCCTACAAGGAGGAAAGAAGTGGTTTATGCTAAAGAAGAAAAACTTGTTTTGGTAAGTCAGTGAAAGAAATAAAAAACAAATATGTCTCCAAGGAAAGGGCTAAGGAGGCAGGCCAACACAATAGGTTTGAACCCACTACTATCAAGCAGATCACTACATCCCTCTCAACCTTGTCCTATTTTCAAGAAGTGAGTTGCCTCTACTTTTGCAACAAAATCCAAGAGGTTACTAACTGCCCTCTCCTAAAATAAGTTATTTTCCCAGAGATTAGATGGAGAGCAGGTCCACATTGTAGATCAAGATTTTGTTCTTACTCCTAAAGCAGTGAACAAGTCAGCCTAGATGAAAGAGACAAAAGGACAGTGGTTGTTGAGAAAGGAGGCCTATTTATAGTTTAAAGACTTGTTTTGATTTGAAAGTGGAAAGAAAGAGTCTCATGAAAGTAGTGATAAGAAAGAAAAGAAGGTGATAGTAAAGCCAACAACTAAGAAACAAGATGAAAACAATGATAATGAAGATAAGGGAAATCTTCATAAAGGAGCTGAACAAACTGATGATGGTAAAGATGATTCACAAAAGGATGGCAAAAGCACAGATAAATGAGGACACATTCCCCAAGGTAAAAGTGAGGAAAACAATGAAGATAGTGGAAACATACAAAAAGTATATGAAGGTAGTCACAGTGATGACAAACAAGCACAAAACAGTGAGCCAAACTCAAAACTACCTAAGGAGGCGCCCGGTGGAAAAAAGAGGAAAAGGCCAATCTCGGCTTCAAATCCTAGCTCAATCTTCCATGCATGATTCTAGAAACCCATAAGGGGTCCGCTCACCAAAATTGAGAAAATTTTGGCATGATCTTGTTTTTTGTGTTTTTTGGCCCTAATTGCACATTTTTCTAGGCGCTACCATGTTTGCTAGGAGCATCCTCAACTCATGAAAGCCATATTTTTGGATGTATTTAATTTGGGGGCATCTACACACAAATTTTTAGATCAAAAGAAGGTGTTTTTGTCCCCCAAAGAGGAAAAAAACAATCAGATTTTACCTTTCTGACTCACATATTAGCAAATGAGACCCTCCTGGGGTTTTTCACTCATTCCACCTTTTTACAGGCTTCCAGGGAACTGTTTGGGAAAAATCTAGTTGTTCCAGAAACTAGATATCCATGGCTTTCCAACGAGCTATCACGGTCCTCATTTCAAGATCGAGATATCCCTCAAATTTTTTTTGCAAAACAGGCTTCTTTCTGTTGCTACGCTCTTGTAGCATTTTGGCTTAAAAGGCAGTTTTCTGAAGGTGGCCATCCAAATGTGTGTTTAGATATTTTTAGCTCTTTTCAATAGTATAAAGACTTTTTACTTGTCATTTTTAGCATTTTAAGATATTTTTGAAGATATTTTGTGCCTTGGGCTTTGCAAATCCTCAAGGACAAAATCAGATATTTGTATTAGGCCAATGGCCTTCTAGTTGCTCTAGGTGGGTTTCCTCCTCTTTGGCCTATATAATCCAAGAGAATTCATTGTAACTAGAGGCTGAACTTGATGTTATAGAGAAATACATAGCATTACAAGCTTTGAAGAAATACTTTGTCTCATGAAGTGGATGATCTCTTACTTGACTTGGATGGTGGAGGAGGATTGTTTGTAGGATTCCATGGCTTGGGGAATGGTATTTTTCCTTATCTATTATGTTTCCTTAGTTTATCATACGTTTTTTCATGCTTCCTGATTCATGTAGGTTAGTAAAGAATAGATTTGAGACATGCCCATCGAGGCACCTCAAGTTTCCTTATTCATTACAGCTTCTATGTTTTTCTTCTTTCTTGGTAATGTCAAAAAATTCTTAACTACTCTTTGATACCGTAAGAAATTGTTATCAATTTCACTAATGGTTATTATGTATGATGTCTAGTATGATTCACGGTATGCCTTGCTTACTCATAGCTAATCAAAACTCCATTCCTGAAATCTCTCTCTGAACTATTGGTTGTCTTAGTTAAGTAAAAGAGGTCTTGTTTCGATCTTGCCCTTTTTCTATGCTCTGCAGTCTTATTTCAAAGTTCCTGATAGCTCAAAATATGATGTTTAGGAGTTCCCTCTTCACAGATTGAATTGTTTGTTTTTCTTATTTGTTTTCCCAAAAATCTGAAGGTCATTTTCCTAAAGATAGAGGGTCTTATACTTCTATCTATCGCTTGATTGTTTATTTTTTGCATCTATCAGTTTGAGTTTCATTTACAGTGATTATTGGTTAGCCCTACCACATGAATGTTTGCTGCAGAACTATTTGTGCAGAAAACCTCTTTGTCTCTTACAAACTTAGTGTCCATATCATTTCACTTTCACCCAAAGAATCCATTTATCTCGACCAAATCAGCCCTGCAATATACCCTATCCACCATTTGAGACAGTCTCGACCTTTTCGACCCCATAGCCCAGTTGATCTGACAAACTTTTATCTATTTATCCTTTGATCAGTTCTCCCTCAAAAAACCTAAAACAAACCAAAACATACTTAACAACTAGCCTAAAATCAAATACATAAAAAACAAACAAGTTACATCCTTTGCATAATAGAGAGAGCCCTCTCTGAGTCCAAGAAGGCTAGGTCCTAGGGCTCCAAAGTTGGTTTGATGTTACCCTGTCACTTGGCTTGCCAATCTGCTAAATCACGAGACCCTAACAGGACCTGTATAGAAGTGTTCATTTTTTAAGATGTGGAGGTTGCATGTACAAGTTAAAATAATTATTTTCATGTGGCTCATATGGAGAGATAAAAACTTAACTTGGGCAAATATTCTGAAAGAGGTTGGTGTGGACCCGAGAGATGGAGGATGTATTTGAATTGTTGAGAAGACAACGAAAATTTATTTTATAATTGTTCATTCATGCAGGATACATGGAGGCATATCCAAGAAACATTCCACTTTCAGAATATGGCCTTCCATTCGGTACATGACTGTATTTCATGGTGGGCAGTGAAAGGTGTAAAATTTATAGAAATTCCATTAACTTTCCACTGGAAGTTGTGGTGCACCTGGAACAGATAGACTTTCTAGGGCAAGGGCAGTGAACCAGTTGGGGTGGTGGTCCAGATTCTTAAATGTAGGAGTGTTTTTCAAGTTGACAATTCTCCTCTGTAGGACCTCTCCCATCGTTTGAGACCTTTTCCCATTACCTACCCCGTGGGGTTTTTCGATCGAATGACACAAAATTCACGTTGCGGTTGCGGAGCTTGGTTGAAGCTAAACCCACAATGCAATTATAATATTTATTGGTATGGAAGCCAGGGAACCAACACCAATATGAAGCTATTGGTGGTTTGGTGGTTGTTGTGGTTCACAAAACAACTAGACATTGACACATTGTGGGTATCTGGTGACTCTAAGGTGCTTATAGATCATATGAACCAAAAACATGTTTTCACACCTACTCACCTGTCACAATGGATGGAGTGTATCTATGAGCTGAGGATATCCTTTTGACATATATCATTCAATCATATATTCTGAGAAAATAACGGTGAAGCTGACCGGTTGCCTAAAAGAAGACTACAGGGAATTTTTTGTTAGATGCACTATCAGCTTGTTAACGTAGCAGCCACAGGGGCGACCAACTAGGTGATGTTCTTTTGATGCTAGGATGGAATAGTACACTGATGGAAGTCCACATATTTATATCTCATATACATATTTTGGGATTTTTGTGACTTATCACTATTGAACAATTTTGTTTCTTATGCTATACCTTTTGGCGTTCCGATACTATGTTGTTTTTCGAAGCAATTTTTGGCTATTAATGTTAGACCAACTCCTAAAACATGTAACGAGTGTTCGGTTTGGGATTTCCCAGGAAGATCAATGTATATGTTGTATGGATGTTCTATTTTTGGGGTTGGATGATGATAAATGTGCTGGTACATAATATACAGCAGACTATTTTTTTCTTCTGGAAAAATAGATAAGTAAATAAAAAATAAAATAAAATAGAAATTCTAGAGGTAAAAACAAATATTTAATGAGAATTTCCTATAAACATTTAAGTGTGTTCGAAATTTTATAATGTTATATTTAATATTTCAAATTGATCAAAATAAAATAAAATTAAAAATGCCCAGCCTAAATTTATTTAACTATGAATCTACTAAACATTAAGAAAATCAAATCTTTTTTACTTCAAAAAAGATTTACATCTCAAATAGTTTCATCCCTATCCGTCAATACTTAGTAGATACATAAATATAAATTAGTTAAACACTAAATTAAATATAATTAAAAAATCACAATTTAAAATGTAATATGAATAAAAAAAATTCAACTCCAAAGGCATTTGTGCTACTATTTCAAAGGATTAAGTTTTCACGATCACACGGTGTGAGTTCACAGTTTCTAGCCCAATGTTCCATATATAAAGAGAGTTTGATATAACATGTAAATAGATAAATTAAAAATTTCTTACTTGTATTAAAACACTCTAATTCTCAGATTTCTCACATGGAAAGCACCACCAGTAATGCTCTCTGAGTCATAGCCCATGACTAAATTCATTTGCAATTTACCGTAGTTTTGTTTATCTCTGTGCCCCCACCAACAACCGCTAGTAATGCTCTCCGAGTCATACCCCACGACTAAATTCGTTCGCAATTTATCTCAGTTTTGTTTATTTCTGTGTCCCCACCAACAATTGCTGATCAGGGAAAATTTTAAAGGCTAATATTTGCAGGTGGGCTAATTTTCCATGCTTTTTAGAAAAAAAAGGATTAGCCAATTTCCATTTTTTTCTAAAAATGGTTCACCAAAATTTTACAATAAAAAATTATTTTACCTTAACAATCACCGAAATTTTTTATAAACTAATATAAAAGCATTGGAAATATAAATATTTCTACAAAAATATCACCAAACATTTTATATTTTACATATTAGAAACTAGTAAAATTTGTCAAAGTTTATAAACTTTAATATAAACTTCCATATTTAGAATTTTCCTTCTTGCGGATTTAGGCGAAATGAAAAAATACCACATGACTCATTTAATCAACAATTTCCCATGGTTTTCCTAATTTCTGTGGGTGTGCCCCCACTCTCTCAATTTCTTTCCATCTTTCTCTACCTCCACCGAGTCAATCAATGAATTCTATAGTGGACTTCACGTGAAAAGATCTATAAATATGTATTCACCCCATCGATACCAAACACCTCAACACCGGTTTTGGGACTTCGGAGACGGGAGACGAAGAAATGGCTCCTCTCTTAATAATTTCATTAATTCTTCTCAGCTTTTCTCCGTCGCTACCTACGGCGTCTATGAGGAATCCACATTCAATTTTTGAACACATTCCCATGGTGGAGGGAGATGAATTCATGTTATCATCAATGTCACATGAGCAAAGGGACGTTGCTGCTCTATTGTCATTCAAAGAGTGCATCACATCTGATCCATTCGGAAAGCTCTCCAACTGGACACCCCACAACTCTCACAATATCTTCTCCACCTGGTTTGGCATTCGCTGCAGACCAAACACAACAAGAATCGTCTCCATTGACCTTCATGCACATATTAATGAAGATCTATATGTATTCGAAGGAAGATTGGAAGGTAGTCTTTCATCATCTCTTAGGAGCCTCTCATTATTTAATACCTTCAATCTTTCCGGTAACTGTTTCACATGAATAATTCCACTAGAGATTGGCTAGCTTAAATCATGAGAGTACTTGAGCTCAGTGAGTACTTATCCTTAAGTGCGTTGTGCTCTCATAATCCTTAGGATTAGGTCTAAGTGGAAAATTTGACTCTCTATTTATAGGAAATTCTTCATCCTTTGCTCCATCAATGGTGCTCTCATAATCCTTAGGATTAGGAATTAGTGGAAAACTTGACTCTTTTCATAGTGAATTTTTTTTTGTTATATTCATCGTTATGAATAGAGGTGTTATGTGAGGAATATGTTGATGCTGCAAAAGAGAAACTTCACTATTATAAGAATCCATGAATTTTCACAAAAGGTGTTGAATGATACATATGTAGTCTCTCCCAATGCAACTTATAGCTTAGAGAATGAAACATTCCCACCAAATTTGAACCACAAATTTTTTGGCAATAATATTTTCCTCCAAAAATTTCATTTGAAATATTTCCCTCCAAATTTTACCTCTAAAAATTATTTGAAAACATTCTACTAAATTTTTGTCCTGAAAATTTTGATTCTACTTTCGATTCAAATTTTCCTTTAATTCATTCATTTGGAAATAAAATAAATCTTTTAATTAAATTATTTAACATCAAGTCGGTAATTAAGTTAATTTCTATAATTTATATTTTTTTATCCAAAATTTAATAAAAGTTAGTATACACCTATAGTATTAACTATACATTAATTTTTCTTAATTTTCATTTTAATCCCACATTCAATGATATGAAACCAGCACCAAAAATAGAGGAAAAGAGAGATCACCGCCTTAGAAATCAGCCACTTCAAGGGGGCAACCTCCAATACATTACATAAATGAACAATTCTTGGACGATACAAATGACCAAAACCTCCTTCTATATATAGGAATCCACGGGCCCACAATATAATCCTAGCCGACCTAACAATAACAATGTAAGGGCACAATAATAAGAATATTGGGGTTACAGGGGTACAACAATAACAATAAGGGGGCTACACTAATAACAATAAGGGACTAAACTAGTAATATAGAGACCCAAAATGCCCCTCTCCTTCAAAAAAGTGTTGTTCTGAACACTTGAGTAGCTCTGGGTGCTTCTGTATAAAATTATCATCCTCCCATGCAGAATCTTCAGTGGGTAAGTTCTTCCACTTGATGGAATACTCTGAAATTGATCGATTTCGTAGCTGTCGAGTTCTTGTTTCCGTGACCGCTTCAGGTTCCAATATGATTTTTCCTTCCTCATCAAGTTCTGGAAATATTGTTTGAACTGGAAGATTTTCACATATAACCTTCTTTAAGCATGAAACATGGAAAATTGGATGCACTCGAGAAGAAACAGGAAGCTCCAATTTGTATGCCATAGTACCAATCTTTTGCAACATGTTGTAACGACTGTAGTACTTTAGCAATAATTTATTATCCTTCATAGCTTGGTTGAGGGACATTTTTTGTATGGTTGTAGCCATAAAAATACCCAGTCTCCTACATCAAAACTTCTCTCGCTGCGATGTTGATCTCCCTGTTGTTTCATTTGATTTTGTGCCAAATTTAGGTTATCCTTTAGGAGTTGGAGAACTTCTTGTTGATTCTCAATGTGAGTCTTCCACTGCTTGAACCTTAGAATTTTCTCTTAAAGGTGATGTGATGGATGGTGGATGGTATCCATAAAATGCCATAAATTGGGTCATTTTTGCTGCAGTATGGAAGAATGTGTTATACCACCATTCAATGAGAGGAAACGACTTGACCCATTGTGTTTGTTTATTAGATACAAAAATGCGAAGATATCCTTCCAAACATTTATTCACTATCTCACTTTGACCATTGGATTGAGGATGATAAGATGAGCTATGAGCTAATTGAGTACCCAAATAAGAAAATAACTCTGTCCAAAAATTTCCAGTAAATATGGGATCTTTTCCGCTCACAATAACCTTTGGGTTTCCATGTAGCTTTTGAATTGTGTCCATAAATGTAGTAGAAATTGTACTTTCTTTAAATGGATGAGATAATGCACAAAATTGTGCAAACTTGGTAATTCTATCAACTACCACAATGACAACACTCTTTCCTTCGGACTTAGGTAAACCCATGATAAAATCCATTGAAATCTCCTCCCAACGTTGACTTGGAATGGATAAAGGTTATAGAAGACCCGCGGGCTTAATTGTCTCAACTTTGTTTTGCTGGCATACTAAACATTCCGCCACAAAATTTTGAATATCAGATTTAAGGCCATCCCCAAAAAATTATTTGTTCACCCTGTGGTAAGTTTTTAAAAATCATGAGTGTCCTCCTAAAGGATAAGTGTGCAATTCCAAAAGAATATTTTGTTTGAGTTGGGAATTATTACAAAGATATAAGCGATCTTTGTACCATAAGGAAGAATTTTTCCAACTAAATGTATCTGATGTACTAGGATCTTGCTACAACTTTTGAATGAGTGTCCATAGTTCTTCGTCCTTCTTCCATTCATCCCTTGCTTTGGTTATCCAATCTGATTGGATAATAGAAATGGCACAAAGCAATGCTTCCACCTCTTCATTCTTTCTTGAGAGTGCATCTGCAACAACATTTAGCTTCCCTTTTTTGTAGATGATTTAAAAGTCATAACCCAACATATTTGTGACCAATTTTTTCTGCTTTTCTGAAGATAATATTTGTTCCAAAAAGTTTTTAAGACTATCATGATCATTTTTTACCTTGAAGTGTCTTCCCATTAGGTAAGGTCACCATTTCTTTAGTGCATGTAGTATTGCTAGCATTTCCTTCTCATAAATAGCTTTTTGTAAATACTTTCCTTTTATTGGACGACTTTCAAAAGAAATGGATCTTCCTTCCTGCATTAAAACAACACCAATTCCATTTCCTGAGGCAACACCACAATAAAGGTTTTTGTGAAGTCTGGCATAGCTAAGATCGGTGCTAGGCACATTGCCTCCTTAAGATGTTAAAAGGCCTTAGTTGCTTCAGGAGTCCATGAAAATGCATATTTCTTCAATAATGTTGTTAGAGGTGTTGCTATTCTCCCATAATTCTTAATAAAGTTACGATAATACCCTATTAACCTGAGAAATCCTCGCAACTGCTTCATGGTTGTGGGGACTTTCCAGTCCTTGATGGCTTCAATTTTGTTAGGGTCTACCTTAACACCCTCATGAGATACAATATGATGCAGATATTCCACCTCTTGTACTCCAAAGAAAAATTTGGATGTTTTTGCATATAATTTTTTCTCCTGCAATAGTTTTAGCACATTGTCAACATGTTGAACATGCTCCTTCCAAAACATGTTGTAGATTAGTATATCATCAAAAAATACTAGAAATTTTTTTCTAAGGAGGGGTTTGAAAATGGAATTCATCAACCCTTGAAATGTAGAAGGTACATTGGTAAGGCCAAAAGGCATTACCAAAAATTCATAATGACCCTCATGAGTTCGAAATTCTATTTTCAGAATATCTTCAGTCTTCATTCTAATTTGATGATATCTCGAACAAAGATCCAACTTGGTAAAATAATTTTTTCCATGTAATTCATCCAATAATTCATCAATCACAGGAATGGGAAATTTATCTTTAATGGTGAGATTATTGATCTCCCTATAATCCAGACACATGTGCCATGATCTATCCTTCTTGTGCACCAATACTACTAGAGCAGAGAAAGAAATTTGAGTAGGTTGAATTATACCAGCCTCTAACATTTCTGCAATCATACATCCAATTTCTCTCTTTTGGACATAAGGATATCTATAAGGCCTGATGTTTGGAGGAACACTTCCTGGAATCAAATGAAAAACATGATCATGATCACGAATAGGCGAGAGTCCTTTGGGAGTTTCAAACACCTTGGAATGATTGTCAAAGACCTTTTAGAGATCTGCAGAAATAGATGATTTTGATGTTGGAACTTCTAGTGACATTAATTGTGCAATTACACCTCATTGTTCTTTCTTTAGAAGCTTTGTCATGACATTAGAGCTTATTATCTTTCTCGGCCTCCCTGTGACACCCCATAATTCAACATCCTTTCCTTCTGAAAAAAAAAATCAGGAAAAGTTCTTGAAAATTAAAAGCTATTGTTCCTAAAGATTGTAACCATTGTACTCCTAGTTCAAACATCAACACCTCCCATAGGAATGGATAACATTGGACTATTCAATACATATTCCCCCATGGTTAGCTTGATATTATGGCATTTTCCAGAGAAATTTATAGTTCTTCCATTTGTAACCATCACTTGACATTCTGGTGCTGGGTATAGGAAACAATTCAATTCCTTGGCTACCTTACAATGAATAAAATTATGGGCACTACCTGAATCAATCAACACTATTACCTTTTTCTCCTTGATATTTCCTTCTATCTTGAGAGTTTGAGGAGTGGTAATTCCTGCCAATGCATTACACGATATGGTCGGACTCATTTCTTCCTCTTATAGGGTTGGTTCATGGTGTATATCCTCTTCTTTTGAATATTCTTGTTCATTTTCTTCTTCCTCTTCACAATATCTATAAAATAATTTCTTATCACCACACTTATGACCTTTCATGTATTTTCTATCACAACTGTAGCAAAGCCCTTTTGCTCTTTTTCGTTCCAATTGTTGTGGTGTCAACCATGTAGGTTGTGGAAGTTTAGGAGTAACAACACTTCCATATTTATATATGTGAGTGGTAGGATTCCTTGTCGCCATAATTTTACAGTCAATTTTCCTTGCCAACCTAAATGCCTTTTCCAATGAATCAGGTTTAAAATAATCATTCATTCAACAGAAGATTGCCATGTAAAATTAAAAGACAAGAAACACTGCAATCCAACACCATATAGAACAGGAGAAAAATCTCAGCTTTTATTATAGATAATAAACAGGGGTTTACATATAGATCTGACCCAAGAAGAGCTGAGATAGAAAACCGGCCACCAAGATAAGTTGTTGAACGGCACTGGCCACAAACTGCACTGCTGCACTCTCCCTCCGGCAACAGCTGAAACTGAACCCACTGAAACTGATGAAGCCCAAGTTGAAGATCTGAATGATCCTCACACCAAACTCTGAAGCTCTGTGAAACTCCTAAGTGAAGTCTCCTCAAGAGAGTTGGGTTTTCGTCCAACACTCACAAATCACCTGAGGGTTTCCGTCCTGGGGCTACGGCTGAAGTAGAGAACCACGTCCTCAAACCTCTCATACACAAGCAAATGATCTACTCCAAAGATGTCTCCCAATCGCCACCTCCCTTTCTTTTATAGATCCCTTGGAGCCTTCTAGAGCATTATTTTATTATTATTTTATTTATGGAGCACTTTTCCCTTTTTATTAAAATATTATAAAATATTCCTTTTTAATGCAGAAAAGGGTATATCGGCTACCACACCTCCTCTGGTCATTGAAATCTCTGTCTAACTGTCCCATCGTGTAGGTCTCCTCGTCCCGGTTTCAATGAGCTATTACACTAAGGTGTTCCATCGTATATTCCTCCCGGAATGCCACCTTGAGCATAATCAGCTGAGTTAAGCCCATAAATAACTCAAAATTCCGAAAGTTATCGGAATGCATCGGAACGAAAGCCAAACTGCTCGGATGATGGAGTATATCAAGCGAATGCCTCCGAACACCATGAAAACTCCTCAAAACTCCTCCGAAAAGCTCCTGAGCCCACTGATAGCACCAATCTGTACATGTGACCTGTCTGCTCCTAACTTTGGAAGTCCCTCCTAGCCCTGTCATGGATGATACCAAAAATGGGAATATTACAAACCTTACGCCCCAAGATTGCTTGCCCTCAAGCAATCGATATATGTGGGCCACTCTGTTGGCCCGCCGCAACTGAGACCCAATGCCCGGATCCCATACCAACCTCTGGGTGCTGCTATGCACCTGTGTGAAACCTCTCGGAACAGACCCCTCAATGCTGGGAGCCCAAACTGATCTCTCTTTGTCCCAATCAACAAACAATCCTCTCGGATCCTAATGCCACCATGGCCAATCATTGCCCAAGTCCCACAGCTCAAGCTGTGCACTGTCTCTGGCTATAGCTGATGCTCTCAGAGGTGAAGACCACCAACAAGCATCAATGCTCCTGGCCCAATCTAAAAAGTTGCCTAGGGCATATGTCGCCCACCAACCTACTGACCCTTTATCACTTCTCTCCAATCCAGGTCCTGACTCAATCCCATGCTGATCCTACTCTCCTGAAATCGGGAAGGAGTCCTGAAGTAACGACAACCGGTGCCCTCCTGCCAACTAGAATCTGTAACATCTACTATGTCTAAGGGCCCCTGCTCTGATGTGCTCCCCACGAAAAATACTATACCACCAAGAGGGTACCAACTCATGATCTCCCGCCAGTCCATCCTGGAAGAAGAATCCAATGTAGCAACAACTGCATATGGAATATGCCTAGAGTGTCGCTGCCAGCCCGTAATCGACTCACACTGATCTGCCCTATCTGTCAAAGAACGCTGCCTGTAGGAAGAAGCCCCTCTCCCTATAATGGGCCAAAGTGGGCAAGATATGCTGCAAGCCCCATCGATGTACTCCTGGAGAGTACTACTCACTGACAATACTGCAGCTCTGCTGATTGCGGGTACATCTATCAACACCTCATCAATGTGTCAGCCCAAAGATGGATGCTCCAACTTGCCCTCTGATTGTACCATCAAGGAATCTAGTCGTTCCCCAATGCGGACCAACTTGGCTGCCGACTTGGCACAAGTCACTCTCATACCCTCCAGCTCCTGGTCTTGCAACAAAATGGCCTCCCGTACTGACGTGGCCTTCTCTCTCAAAACTCGAAGGTCCGTCCGAAGCCGATGATACCGCTGTTTGCGACCATCATCCAATACCTCTGTACCTGCTAGTGCCCTAGCTCCCTGCAAAACTATCCCATCGACCTCCAACGTCTCTAGAGGATATGGATCTGCAACTGGTGTCTGTGCATCTGACTGCTCCTCCTCAAAGGCTGACCCCAATGTTAGCTACATATCTATCATAGGCTCAATGTGGGTGCCCATCTGGATCTCACCCAAGGAAATGTCATGCCTGATGTCCATAGTATCCTCCTCTGCTGACTCAGGCTCCATCATATGCTGCTCTGGCTGAATCGTCACAAGTGACTCATCACCCAGAGTACCACCTATACAGTCCCCTGACTGCTCACCCTGCACACTAGAACACAGCTCTGGTCTACTGTCATCATCATCTCTGCATGGCTGCTCTCGCTCCCCAGAAGCATCCTCAACTGATCCCATGGACTTCTCCGAAGAAGAGCCCTCACCTTGGCATACGGATGGAATGTCTACCTGCTCTACCTCTGCCACCTCATCTGCATCTCTCACACATGAGTGATCAGGCCCCCAAGGTTCTTTGCAAATGAAGCAAAGTCCCTTCCTCCTCAGCTCATTTCTGCTGCCTGACCGACCAAACTGGTGCTGCTCCTCCCTGGTCAACTGTCTCCTGAGAAACTCAATGTTCTGCTCAACTAGCCCTTGGGCTAGCTCATAAGCAGCAGGCGAGACCAACCGCTTTCTCCTCCAAATGCTCAGCAACCTAGCCTGCAACTTCCGGCAAATGGTCTCAGGGTCTCTCATACATGATGACAAGAAGGACTGCATGTTTGCTATGACAGTATCAGGATGATGTTTCCTAATGCTAAAGAAGCATCGGAACATCTGCAAAATCAGGTCATCACACTCAAGATAGAACATGACCTCATAAGTTCGGTCCATAGCCATGTCTTCTAGAACCTTGAGCTTCCTCCCAAATGTAGACCCTGCACAAGTGTCCAAATCCTGAAAGGTTCCTACTATCAATCTGAAAATTCTTCTCATAATATCAGCATTGTAGGGAGGGATGGGTGCTGTTATCCTCAAGATTTTGCTGAAACAAGAGGCAACTATCAGCTAGACTCTCTCACTTGGATGTTCCAAGAATCCGGCTTGTATTAATGCAAGCATAGCTGGCTTCAAAGCCCAATCCAAACACCAATCAGATTGTTGTACCTTTGAAAGGCAGGATTCCAACTCCTCTAACCTGGGAAAGTCAATTTCTGATCTTCCACTCTTTAATACCATCCCTTGTACATACAACCAATTTCCCACTTCTTTCTCCTTTTGTATATTCCTCGGATGCTCTTGTTGGAGCAATTTATGTACCTTCTTGGTGAAGGGTCTGCTGTTCTGATTAGTTTTTGGGTTTTCTGATGCATGGTGGTTTAAGGAACCAACCTCTATTTTCATTTTCTTCAATCTGTTTAGGAATTCCTCCATCGTTCAACCAATGGAAAGACCACTGTTTTTCTGAGTTCAAGGCATTTTTTTGAGTTTTCCAATTTTAGAGGAGTGATGGTACACAATGATACATTCAGCCCAACCAACAACTAATATCTATATTTTCAAGCTCAGAATTTATATATTTTGTTTCAAGAATAGTTCATAGAATCTTACTACAACCTTTTACTACCCGGGAAACTATAGATATCACTGCTTTCTACAATTGAAAATATTTTAATTGAGATAAATGAGCAGAGAAAATAGAACTTGGGTAATAGTTCATTCAGAAGTTTAGTGCAGTCTGCTTGAGAAACTTCGCCCACAGAAGTACGCTGGCACAGTGATAACACACCTCCATGTAAAGTAGCATGCAAGGAATAAGCTTCTAGCCTGGAACCAATGGTCTCTGCACCTCTGATCCTGATGCTAACTTGGCCCATAGAGATCAAAATTTCCACAGTTCCCACGTACCCTCTAGAAATTTCAGGTGAATGCCTTTAGCGCAACTTCAGAGTTATAATCTTCAAGAGGATATTCGGCTTTCTGTAGGTGATATCGGAAACTTCGACTTGCAATTGACCCCCTATCTTCTGGAGTTTTGGGTTTGATTACATACAGGTGCTAAATTAAGCACGTCCAATGGAAAATGGAGGAATAGCGTGAGCCTTCTTAGCAGCACGGATAAATTATGGCACAGATATTATCTTCTACGCACATGCTGCCAACGATTTTTGTAATGAACCCAGCTGCTGGTCCTTCTCGGTTTTGCTGACGTTCAGCGATGTTCAGGTCACGTTATTGCACATAACCTTCCCACCAATCCGCTGCCACTACCACCAGATTCGTGCACTGGCAATAGATCGGCCTCCGCAGCTTTTCTTCACGATCTCCCCACGATTTAGTGGTATATACAGCAGCTACACAATTTATTAAATCAATGGTATATGTAGCTTACACCTTTGATGTGCACACGGCCCTTCAATTTTCTCCGTAAAGGATTATACAACCCCACGCATTATGCAACGTCTTGACCCCACCTTGAAGTGGTCCCTAAACACTCCTTAATTCCACGTGCAGAGTCACTCTGCATGGTCGTGCAATTCATGACGATCCCTTATGTCCTCCGGCGTTTACACAACTTAATGTATAATTGCATGTAGTCAGCACTTCTAAGAGATCAACACCGGATTAGTCACGCACTTGCAATCTGCATTGACTCTGTTTTGATTCGCGTGGAAAGCAACGAAGTCAATCATTCTACTGGAACTCGACTCAGTGATCTAGCATTACGTCTCCAAATCACATGTTTCTGTTTTTCACATATTCCCCCATGACCTTGCCAAAATGATGAAGCCACTTTAAAACTCAACCACGACTGCTGGGAACCATGTGCTTTGATTAATTGTTGTGACGTCTACGAAGCGGAATTCAAACGGTTGTTGACGTAGAACCCACCTTTGCACAATTCGGCCCCCGATCTAGACAGTGACGCGCTCAAGCTAATGTGCACCCGCAGCCAACAACGCGTCTCTATTTTGGGTTCGATCCACAATTCCGACAGCCCTTGGCGAAATTGATTCCGGCCACTGCTCAATGTTTGGCTTCCTAACGTATGGAAATCTCATGCAGGTGCCGATTCGACCAAAATGACAGCAAACCCACCTCAAACTCCCATAATATTTAACACCTCCGCAGCATACGATTGACATCAAACCCACCTCAAACTCCCATAATATTTAACACCTCCGCAACATACAATTTTACTGTTGCTCACACACTATCTTTCCGTCTATTTGAGTTGGCGGCTGCCTGCAAAGTCTTCGACGACTTTCAAAAGACGAAGAAATACATGCGTCTCCTCATAATACTGTGCCACGGATTTTATAAATTCAGGATTCTGCCGATTTTTCCCCAAGTCCATATAATTGGTCCTTCTTCAAAATGACCTGCCGTGATAAAAATAATTTTGGCTCATACAATTTGAGATGTGCTACGTTCCTCTTGTAATTCACCTCCGTAGAAGAATAACAACCATTTTGTCAATATCCTATTGAGGATGTGACAATTTTGGACTTTTCTGGAAAAATATAATTTTGGCACCTTCGAAACCCTCAAACAACCTCAATCGAAACTGGAATCTCGCAGGATAAGCCAAGTTCGATGCTCCAATATAAACCCTCGAACTGGGATTTTCAGAATAAACCCTCAATTAACTGTAAACCCACAGGCTGAGCCAAGAGCAATAGCTCCGATACCACTGTAATATCCCAAATGGGATATTTTAACTAAAATGCGGAAAAATACTGAATACCACAATTTGCCGTAAAATAATCATTCATTCAACAGAAGATTGCCATGTAAAATTAAAAGACAAGAAACACTACAATCCAACACCATATAGAACAGGAGAAAAATCTCAGCTTTTATTATAGATAATAAACAGGGGTTTACATATAGATCTGACCCAAGAAGAGCTGAGATAGAAAACCGGCCACCAAGATAAGTTGTTGAACGGCACTGGCCACAAACTGCACTGCTGCACTCTCCCTCCGGCAATAGCTGAAACTTAACCCACTGAAACTGATGAAGCCCAAGTTGAAGATCTGAATGATCCTCACACCAAACTCTGAAGCTCTGTGAAACTCTTAAGTGAAGTCTCCTCAAGAGAGTTGGGTTTTCGTCCAACACTCACAAACCACCCGAGGGTTTCCATCCTGGGGCTACGGCGGAAGTAGAGAACCGCGTCCTCAAACCTCTCATACATAAGCAAATGATCTACTCCAAAGATGTCTCCCAATGGCCTCCTCCCTTCCTTTTATAGATCCCTCGGAGCCTTCTAGAGAATTATTTTATTATTATTTTATTTATGGAGCACTTTTCCCTTTTTATTAAAATATTATAAAATATTCCTTTTTAATGCAGAAAAGGGTATATCGGCTACCACGCCTCCTCTGGTCACTGAAATCTCTGTCTAACTGTCCCATCGTGTAGGTCTCCTCGTCCCGATTCCGATGAGCTATTACACTAAGGTGTTCCATCGTATATTCCTCCCGGAATGCCACCTTGAGCATAATCAGCTGAGTTAAGCCCATAAATAACTCAAAATTCCGAAAGTTATCGGAATGCATCGGAACGAAAGCCAAACTGCTCGGATGGTGGAGTATATCAAGAGAATGCCTCCGAACCCCATGAAAACTCCTCAAAACTCCTCCGAAAAGCTCCTGAGCCCACTGATAGCACCAATCTGTACATGTGACCTGTCTGCTCCTAACTCTGGAAGTCCCTCCTAGCCCTGTCACGGGTGATACCAAAAATGGGAATATTACAGACCTCCCGCCCCAAGATTGCTTGCCCTCAAGCAATCGAAATATGTGGACCACTCTATTGGCCCGCCGCACCTCAGACCCAATGCCTGGATCCCATACCAACCTCGGGGTGCTGCTATGCACCTGTGTCAAACCTCTCGGAACAGACCCCTCAATGCCGGGATCCCAAACTGATCTCTCTCTGTCCCAGACAATAAACAATCCTCTCGGATCCCAACGCCACCATGGCCAATCATCGCCCAAGTCCCACGGCTCAGGCTGTGCACTGTCTCTAACTATATCTTATGCTCTTAGAGGTGAAGACCACCAACAAGCATCAATGCTCCCGGGCTCCTGCTGTGTTGTACCTGCAACTGCATATGCTGCCCCACCAACTGCATACCAACTCATCACTTCTCTCCAATCTAGGTCCTGACTCAATCCCATGTTGATCCTTCTCTCCTGAAATCGGGAAGGAGTCCTGAAGTAACGACAATCGGTGCCCTCCTGCCAACTGGAACCTGTAACAGCTACTATGTCTAAGGGCCCCTGCTCTGCTATGCTCCCTACAAAGAATACTGTACCACCAAGAGGGTACCAACTCATGATCTCCCACCAGTCCATCCTGGAAGAAGAATCCAATGTAGCAACAACTGCATATGGAATATGCCTAGAGTGTCACTGCCAGCCCGTAATCGACTCACATTGATCTGCCCTATCTGTCAAAGAAAGCTGCCTGTAGGAAGAAGCCCCCCTCCCTATAATGGGCCAAAGTGGGCAAGATATGCTGCAAGCCCCATCGATGTACTCCTGGAGAGTACTACTCACTGAAAATACTGCAGCTCTGCTGATTGCGGGTACATCTATCGACACCTCATCAATGTGTCGGCCCAAAGATGGATGCTCCAACTTGCCCTCTGATTGTACCATCAGGGAATCTAGTCGTTCCCCGATGCGGACCAACTTGGCCGCCGACTTGGCACAAATCACTCTCATACCCTCTAGCTCCTGGTCCTGCAACAAAATGGCCTCCCGTACTGACGTGGCCTTCTCTCTCAAAACTCGAAGGTCCGTCCAAAGCCGATGATACCGCTGTCTGCGACCATCATCCAATACCTCTGTACCTACTAGTGCCCTAGCTCCCTGCAAAAATATCCCATCGACCTCCAACGTCTCTAGAGGATATGGATCTGCAACTGGTGTCTGTGCATCTGACTGCTCCCCCTCAAAGGCTGACCCCAATGTTAGCTGCATATCTATCATAGGCTCAATGTGGGTGCCCATCTAGATCTCACCCAAGGGAATGTCATGCCTGATGTCCATAGTATCCTCCTCTGCTGACTCAGGCTCCATCATATGCTGCTCTGGCTGAATCATCACAAGTGACTCATCACCCAGAGTATCACCTATAAAATCCCCTGACTGCTCACCCCGCATACTAGAACACAGCTCTGGTCTACTGTCATCATCATCTTTGCATGGCTGCTCTCGCTCCCCAAAAGCATCCTCAACTGATCCCATGGACTCATCTGAAGAAGAGCCCTCACCCTGGCATACGGAGGGAATGTCTACCTGCTCTACCTCTGCCACCTCATCTGCATCTCTCACACATGAGTGATCAGGCCCCCAAGGTTCTTTGCAAATGAAGCAAAGTCCCTTCCTCCTCAGCTCATTTCTGCTGCCTGACCGACCAAACTGGAGCCGCTCCTCGCTGGTCAACTATCTCCTGAGAAACTCAATGTTCTGCTCAACTAGCCCTTGGGCTAGCTCATAAGCAGCAGGCGAGACCAACCTCTTTCTCCTCCAAATGCTCACTAAGGTGTTCCATCGTATATTCCTCCCGGAATGCCACCTTGAGCATAATCAGCTGAGTTAAGCCCATAAATAACTCAAAATTCCGAAAGTTATCGGAATGCATCGGAACGAAAGCCAAACTGCTCGGATGATGGAGTATATCAAGCGAATGCCTCCAAACACCATGAAAACTCCTCAAAACTCCTCCGAAAAGCTCATGAGCCCACTAATAGCACCAATTTGTACATGTGACCTCTCTGCTCCTAACTCTGGAAGTCCCTCCTAGCCCTGTCACGGGTGATACCAAAAATGGGAACATTACAGACCTCTCGCCCCAAGATTGCTTGCCCTCAAGCAATCGAAATATGTGGGCCACTCTGTTGGCCCGCTGCATCTCAGACCTAATGCCTGGATCCCATACCAACCTCGGGGTGCTGCTATGCACCTGTGTCAAACCTCTCGGAACAGATCCCTCAATGTCGGGATCCCAAACTGATCTCTCTCTGTCCCAGTCAACAAACAATCCTCCCGGATCCCAATGCCACCATGGCCAATCATCGCCCAAGTCCCACGGCTCAGGCTGCGCACTGTCTCTGGCTATAGCTGATGCTCTCAGAGGTGATGCCCACCAGCAAGAATCAATGCTCCCGGGCTCCTGTTGTGCTGTACCTGTAACTGCATATGCTGCCCCACCAACTGCATACCAACTCATCACCTCTCTCCAATCCAAGTCCTGACTCAATCCCATGCTGATCCTGTTCTCCTGGAATCGGGAAGGAGTCCTGAAGTAACGACAACCGGTGCCCTCCTGCCAACTGGAATCTGTAACATCTACTGTGTCTAAGGGCCCCTGCTCCACTGTGCTCGCCATGACAAATACCATACCATCAAGAGGGTACCAACTCGTGATCTCCCGCCAGTCCATCCTGGAAGAAGAATCCAATGTAGCAACAACCACACATGGAACACGCCCAGGGTGTTGCTGCCAGCCTGTAATCAACTCCCACTGCTCTGCCCTATCTACCAATGGAAGCTGCCTGTAGAAGGAAGCCCCTCTCTCTATAGTGGGCCAAAGTGGGCAAGACATGCTGCAAGCCCCATCGATGTACTCCTGGAGAGTACTACTCATCGAAAGTGCTGCAGCCCGGCCGACTGTATGTACATATGTCTGTACCTCATCAATGTGTCGGCCCAAAGATGGATGCTCCACCATCTCCAACAACTCATCCCTCTCATCGGGAATGTAAAACTCCTGCTGTCCCCTAGCTCCCTGCAGAACTATCCCATCGACCTCCAACGTCTCTAGAGGATATGGATCTGCAACTGGTGTCTGTGCATCTGACTGCTCCTCCTCAAAGGCTGACCCCAATGTTAGCTGCATATCCATCATAGGCTCAATGTGGGTGCCCATCCGGATCTCAC